>VYZR01096613.1:708-12426 GCA_013400675.1 Oxylabes madagascariensis
CTTGCACTGTTCCCGTACATGC
Organism: Oxylabes madagascariensis; assembly: GCA_013400675.1. Lineage (NCBI taxonomy): Eukaryota > Metazoa > Chordata > Aves > Passeriformes > Timaliidae > Oxylabes > Oxylabes madagascariensis. The sequence continues at coordinate 731 of VYZR01096613.1, forward strand.
CAGAATCATTTAATGGACATTCAGAAGACTTCTTTAACTCAATGTTGCTAATTTTTATAGATTGTAAAACACTGAGGCTATTCCAGACAGTGTAAGCCTGGAATTCTGATATTGAAATCCAGTAGATGTATATCAATTAGCCCAAAGAAAATGAGTAAGTTAATACAGAATGTATTTGGTGAAAACTGTAAGAAAATAATGCAAATAAATCCTGTCAGAAACAGTTTTATTGGAAACAGTGTTCGGAAATAAAGTCATGTATGTGGAATAAGGAATTGCAACAAAGAAAATGGTGACTCTGAGATGAGCTGAGGTCACAGCAGAAGAGAAAATCAGGAGGAGATCCCAAGACTAATGCTGTGGTAAAACAGGAGTGCTAATGAAGCTCTCTAGTGTATAATTCTGGAAAGCATGAGTAGGAGGATTAAGGCTATTTTCATCTCATACAATATACTGACAAACAGGAACAGTGCAAGTAGTTCTTGGGTATGCATTATTAAAAGGTGCTGAACAGCTCTTTATACATGAAAAAATCATGCCACATGAAATATTTGTGCTGTGAAAAATCAGGCCTTATGGTCGAGATTTCAGGCTTAATTTGTTTCATCTACCTGAAAGAGATCGATGAGATAATTTTATTAACATTCACGACTGTCTTCTAAAAACAGGAAAATGCTAGATACAAAAAATATTGTGTGAGAGGAACTGATTTTGATTTCCTGAAGTACTGTCAGTTTGCGATGAAGTTTTAGTTACAAATCAGTAATGTTTAAAACCCAGCAACAATGTGGTAGTCTAGGAAGCTAATTTGCCAAAGTGCTATTTCCATTCAATTTGTGTATATGTTAATTTTGTAACTATTTTGAATCCTGATAAGAAGGCATTAGATATTACTTAGATAATAATAATTAGATAAAATTAGTTTGTTGACAGTGATTAAATCAGTTCACGATTTGCTTTGTCTCAGTATGAACAGTGACTGGCATTTCTTCTAAAAGTTCAAAGTTCTCATTGATTTGAAGGCTACTAGCATTGATCACGTCATAGGATAATTTGTAAGGCATTTTGGTTTTTCCAACATAGGAGGAAGTTCCTCAAATTGCAAAGTGTGGTTCTCCTTGAAGATTTTCAGCACACCTGCAGCAGCAGAAAGAACGATAGATGTGGACTGTAAAGCTCTGGTAAGATTACTCTAAATGTCTAACTTTGTTCTACTGCATTCAGAAGAAAAATTTAATTTTTATTGTTGCTCTGGCTGCTATCACAGAAGATTAATCAATTTTATTAAGTGACCACACAATCATTTTTTGAGTAATAAAATTCAGTACTTATTAAGAGCTCATCTAAGCTCAGTGATATAAACTAAAATAAATGCCTGAATAAAAGTATCTCCTTTATCCTGTTGGAAAAATGATACTTTTATTCTGCTGATGTCCACTTTTAATTCTGGATCTCAAATAAGCCTGAATTCTAAAAAAATCTTCATCCACAATAGAATATGGCTCTTTTGGTACTTTACTTCTTCATGAATGCCAAATTATTATTGTCATTTAAATTTCTTTAATCATTAGGATGTAATTAATCATGTTTGTATTACTAGATGAATACATACTGTCACTCTCAAAACAAAAAACAACTAAATTATATTAGTCATACTGGAAGAACAATTGCGTCATATTAAACAAGTATGCTTTAAATCACTTAACTATGTAAAGAGTAAATAATTTTTTAGTATGTTTGCTTAATAAATAGTGGTTTTGTTTCCCACTGATTTGTAATTTTATTTGTCTTTGAATTATCATTTGTAAGGTGTTTGTTTTCAGAGCTAATATTTTTCCTAACTTCTGTAAATGGATTTTTGCTTTATCATCTAGATGTCCTGCTTTCTGCATGCATTGTAATAAGGGGTGGTGGTAACAGGTTATATGAATAGAAATGACTGGTGTGGTATATTTCTGCAGGAACATTTTTGCAAATAAAAATATGTGATGGAAGTACTAGGGGAATACCTCTTCCAGTCACAGATGCTGGGAAGGGAGAAGAATATCCTCAGTTGGTTTTATAAGTGTTCAAATGGGGGGAAAAATTATGAACCAGTAAGCACTTCTGAAAATATTTAAATATCATTGTTCATGTATGACTTTGGGTTTGTTCCTCTTTCCTTGAAGCTCAGCGTCCTGACTGTGAACTTCTGCAGGGAAGAGAAAGATAATGATGTTTTCAAAGTCATGGTGTTGGATGAGTATGCTGGGAGGTGTCTGGTGCTAGTAAGAAACATAAAAGCTGGACTAAAAGAGTTTGTGATTTGAGACCTTGAAAAGAGTACTGTAGATTTTTGTCCCACAGGATCATGCATTGCCTTGTATCATTTTCTGATCTGAAAATTCTCTGAAGTGGTAAAAGGGAAAGCTAGACTTGAAGTGCACTATTGACTCCTTTTGTATGAGAAATTCTCAAGGTGCATTTGAACTCTTCCTATAAATTTTAATCAAATTCAGTGTGAAAACTTGAAAAAACACATTAAAGTACAAAATACTTCGATGATGTTCAGGGCACTGAAATTATTGACCTTAAAATATGGATAATTCCTTTAAAGGAAGATAAAGGAGGTAAAGAAGTACCTATGCCTCTTCATATCTCTATGGAAAACGTAATATTTTTTTTTTTTATTGACGAATTTGGAAGATGACATGAATATTCCTGACTAGCAAATAATGACATGTGGTTACTATTATGGAATTGTGATTGCTGAATTTACTGGTTACATGCCAGGCATTTAATTTTGGAGTGTGAGAGCTTTCTGACTCCAGTGTAGGGGAATGGGGTTATCCTAGCTAATGTCTCAGTAGAACTGTCAGTGTGACACCAGGAAAGAGAACCAATACAGTCCTTGACTGCTGAAGAATGGTCAGACATGAACAGAAAGCAAATAATGCTGGTGGTACTGTTATTTAGAATGTGCACACATCTCGTTCTTGAAGGTTAAAAATGGTTTTGAAATACTGGAAGAAAATCAAAGAAATCTCCAAGAAGCATGGGGGACTGGAAAAGCAAGCCTTGTCATATGAAGATTAAATAGCTCTATCAACTTAATTTGCCAAAGGAAAAATGGAGAAGAAATGTGACAGTTTGCTAAAGAATATTTAGTGATGATGTCTCAGTTTGGCTGACCAACATGCATCAAGAGCTAATGGCCAAAAATTTACATCTGAATTATTTAATCTTGCATGGAATGACCCAGTAATGAGAACAATAAAACATTCAAAGATCTTACTAGTGAAAACTGTAGACAGAGTCTTGTGAAGGTGAGAATTTGAAATTGCTTCAAAAGCTGAAAAATATTTAAAAAGCATAGACACCTGGTACTTCTGCTACATCAGTGAGTCAGATTTAATGAATACATTGATCTCTTTTTGACCTTAGAGACTTCTTCCTTCCTGGCCCTTGGAACAAAGAGGATTAGCAACATTTGATTTAAAATACTAATAACACTGCTTTTGTATGGTAGTTATAGCTGAATCTCATCATCAAACGCAACACAAATTTATCCTCAGCATGTCGAAAGTCCTGTTCTGTCTTACACAAGTGATCAGACTTCTGAAACATCAGAAATTGGCTACAGCAGCGGGAAAGTTGGCAGGATGGAGATGTTAAATGAGCCAGGTTTTGCATCTTGCTGTTTTTGATGGTGGCCACAGTGGCCACCAGCCTGCAGCAGCGAGGGAGGGCCCAGGGAGCTGAGGGCTGGGGAGCACCCCAGGAGCAGTGAACAGCGTGGGATCATCTTGGCACATGTCCGATTGCAGTCCATGAGTATATTTCCCTGCAGATTCCAATTTCATGTTTGAGGTTTAGAAATGCTTTAGGTTGACTCAGCCTCTTATACTTCTTACATGGGCATCTGTCTGAAATGCAATGCCTGTGCCAAGGTGACAGCTCCCACCGCATGGAAAGGGGAGGGGAGAGGTGTCAGGATTCAGGCTGAGTTTCTGACTCTGTGCAAGTTCTGACCCTGATGGATGGCCTGAGGCACTGGCCATCAGTTGATGCTGCTCCTCTGTTGGAGACTGCAGAGAATTCGGAAGAAACAAGAAGTTCTACCTGGCGGCACCATACAATTGTCTGTAGCTCACATCTTGGTGTCAGCATAAGAGTTGCTCTCTTCTGTTTTCAGTGCATAAAATCAGCTAAAAGGAAATACCACAATTAGATCTGTACTGCCCCCACTTCAAACTCATGCATTGTGTTGCCATCCTCGTTTATTTGCTCAGAATTTTCTGTGCTAAGTATTGCTACATGTGCTTTCATCTCTCTTTGGCATAATGCTTAATTCTGATTAGATAAGTGATCTTGAATTGGAGCAACACAGGATTTTCCAGTTACATTTACCTTTAGTTTGCTTTGTCACATCCATGTCTGAATATCCTTAAGATGAAAAATTTCAATATCAAAGTGTATCTGCAGATATGTATCTGAAAGACTTAGAGATAATTTGATTTAACTCAAGTTTTTAATAAAATATTTTAAATTTGCATTTCTACATTGTTGAGACCCATCTCACTACATAGCATTTTTGGATGTGTTTTTTCTCTAAACCTAAATTTCAAAGTGGAGATTGATTAGTAAATGAATCAAGCCCAGTTTTATGCTGCCCATGTTTTGTTAAAATGCTTTTGACCTGTTATAGCTGAAATCATTTAAGCTTGTGCTTTGCTATTAACCAGATTATGATTAAGGTGATTATGGAAATAAAAGTATTGAATAAGTCAATATTGAAAGCCATAAGCCATATTGAAAAAGTCATTAATTTCAAGCTCTAGTCTAATTTCATTTATTTTAATCACTGTATATCAGTAAAAGAAATACCCTTGTTTGAATAGAAGTTATCTAGCTGGAAATTTAGAGTCAAATCCTATTGTAGTCCTTCCTCATCAGACAGTGTGGGTTTCTGTTTGGGCACTGGAACAGGCTCCCCAGGTGGTCTCAGCACCAGCCTGACAGAGCTCAAGAAGTGTTTGGACCATGCTCTCAGGCACATGGGGTGACTCTTGGGGTGTCCTGTGCAGGGCCAGGAGTTGGACTCGAAGTTCCTCATGGGTCCCTTCCAACTCAGCATATCCTATGATTCTATGAAATGGATTTCCGTGAAGACCTAAGAATTGACCCATCAATTAAAGGAAGTAAAGGAAATAGCTGTTCTAATTTAATATAAAATACTTTCTTCCTAATTTTTACATAGAAGCACAGTAGTTCCTCCAATTTGAGGCACACCTGTCTCAAAATTGAATTAGATTTCATTTTTTTTGGTCCATGTAGTCAATAGAATGCCTACCACAAGTTGTTTGGTATGATACAATGCATTAAAGGTCAATGCAGCATTTGAATAAGAAAAATAATGTAATCTCATATTCTGTGTGTGTGTTCATTTTTTTCTACGAGGAAAACTATGGTAAAAAAGGAAAAATTGCCACAAACTTGGCTCTTAATAGTGCTAGTACTGTTTAATATTGTTATGTTTAGAGGTTTTGGGACAGAGAAGCAGTTTCACTTCTCACTTTTTCTCCCTCATCATTTGTAGTCATGGTGTCTTCTGTGTTGGATAAATGCTTGGTGCCATTACTTTGCAAATAGCAGAAAAATATATTGATTTTAACTTTCTTTGTGATAATTCCACATGCTTCTATTTCCAAGTAAGGAATGGTTGACAGTCTGTTTTTTCAGTGTTCAGTTAAACTTCTTGAAGATAGATTTATTTCTCATTTTCCTCTCCAGGTTTTTGGGGTTTGTGTTTTTGTTTTGTTTTGTTGTTGTCGTTTGTTGGTTTGTTTGGTGATGATGGTGGTTTGGTTTTTTGGGTTAAGGGGGGAAGGCTGGGTGTTTTCATGTTTGGCTGAGTTTTTTCCAACTTTGACAGACTGATACATGATTTCTGATTTTCATTTAAAACGAATGATTTTTTAAAGCCTATAGCCTGCTGATCTGGATATTCTTTCTAATCCAAGCCCTGGATGCTTTAAAATCCAGTTCTCAACCATTGCAGAAATAAGAATAACCCTACTGAAATGGAGGGAGAGTATTCAGCTGCAGGCTTTTTTCTAAGTTCTGTATATATTAAGAGAAAACAGATAATTAGTGAATCATTGAAAGGTTGTAAGGATGCATTCCAGCCGTGAAGGATTCCTAAAGTTTTGTGAACAGGGGAACCCTTACAGGTGTGTCTAGGATAAACCTGTATTTCAGAGGAGGGATATTATCAAGTGTTGGTAATATGACATAACCCTGTCAGTCCTAGTGCTGCTTAAAATGAACACCTTCAACTTTACCTTGCAACTTCATCAGTCACTACCCAGATTCAAACTCCCTTTTTGCCAGCTGTCATAATGAAAAAAACAATCTAAATTTTAAGAATGTCTTTTTTTTTGTTGTTCTCTGTCTTTCAGTCANTTGTCTTTTTTTTGTTGTTCTCTGTCTTTCAGTCATTAAATTTCCATCAATGTCCCCACAGTTATTAAATACTCCATCAATTCTGCTACATGTAGAAACATTTCCACAGCACTGTCCTGGAATTAATTCCAGTAAAGAAATTTCAGATTTGTGAGGCACCATTTCTATTCTATCATTTTCGAAAAGAGTTCTGTTTTGAACTGCATGATGTAAGGGAGAGTGATGTTGGACACTTGTCAGCTTTGGCTTTCCTTCCACCAGTGTAAATTTCACGTTGCATTTCACCCTGACAAAGGTCATCAGCTCTATTAAAAAAGATCAGCTGAAAAGTAGTTCAGGGAAAAAGGGAGAAAGTATGTTTTGTGATCACAGTCTGCTCAGGAATTAATTCATTTTTTCTCTTATGAAAGTATTAACATATTTGTATGTAATTTTGTCTTGTCTAGACTAGCCTGTGGCAGTCTAATAACTCACAAAAGCAAAGGAAGAAACTTGCAAGTGGGGGTGGTAGAGGATGCAGAAGTGGATTTTCAAATGTATATTTTACTTAAAAAAATTCTGAAGTATCTTTGAATCGTTCTGTGGGTTTTACTCTGTTAGTGACATCTATATAGCACAGGCTAGATCAGGGTGTTGTTCATTAGTAGCTGACAGCTTTTCAAATTCATTATGAATTCTAAGAATTGCCTGCACAAACCTCATCAAGTTCAAAAGGCCAAGAGCAAGGTCCTGCACCTGGCTCAGGGCAATCCCAAGCACAAATACAGGCTGGGCAGATCATGGCTTGAGAGCAGCTCTGAGGAGAAGGACTTGGGGGTGTTGATGCAGGAGACCCAGCAGTGAGATTTGCAGCCCACAAAGCCAAACGTGTCCTGGGCTGCATCCAGAGCAGCGTGGGCAGCAGGTCCAGGGAGAGGATTCTGCCCCTCTGCTCTGNGCCATTACTTTGCAAATAGCAGAAAAATATATTGATTTTAACTTTCTTTGTGATAATTCCACATGCTTCTATTTCCAAGTAAGGAATGGTTGACAGTCTGTTTTTTCAGTGTTCAGTTAAACTTCTTGAAGATAGATTTATTTCTCATTTTCCTCTCCAGGTTTTTGGGGTTTGTGTTTTTGTTTTGTTTTGTTGTTGCCGTTTGTTGGTTTGTTTGGTGATGATGGTGGTTTGTTTTTTTGGGTTAAGGGGGGAAGGCTGGGTGTTTTCATGTTTGGCTGAGTTTTTTCCAACTTTGACAGACTGATACATGATTTCTGATTTTCATTTAAAACGAATGATTTTTTAAAGCCTATAGCCTGCTGATCTGGATATTCTTTCTAATCCAAGGCCTGGATGCTTTAAAATCCAGTTCTCAACCATTGCAGAAATAAGAATAACCCTACTGAAATGGAGGGAGAGTATTCAGCTGCAGGCTTTTTTCTAAGTTCTGTATATATTAAGAGAAAACAGATAATTAGTGAATCATTGAAAGGTTGTAAGGATGCATTCCAGCCGTGAAGGATTCCTAAAGTTTTGTGAACAGGGGAACCCTTACAGGTGTGTCTAGGATAAACCTGTATTTCAGAGGAGGGATATTATCAAGTGTTGGTAATATGACATAACCCTGTCAGTCCTAGTGCTGCTTAAAATGAACACCTTCAACTTTACCTTGCAACTTCATCAGTCACTACCCAGATTCAAACTCCCTTTTTGCCAGCTGTCATAATGAAAAAAACAATCTAAATTTTAAGAATGTCTTTTTTTTTGTTGTTCTCTGTCTTTCAGTCATTAAATTTCCATCAATGTCCCCACAGTTATTAAATACTCCATCAATTCTGCTACATGTAGAAACATTTCCACAGCACTGTCCTGGAATTAATTCCAGTAAAGAAATTTCAGATTTGTGAGGCACCATTTCTATTCTATCATTTTCGAAAAGAGTTCTGTTTTGAACTGCATGATGTAAGGGAGAGTGATGTTGGACACTTGTCAGCTTTGGCTTTCCTTCCACCAGTGTAAATTTCACGTTGCATTTCACCCTGACAAAGGTCATCAGCTCTATTAAAAAAGATCAGCTGAAAAGTAGTTCAGGGAAAAAGGGAGAAAGTATGTTTTGTGATCACAGTCTGCTCAGGAATTAATTCATTTTTTCTCTTATGAAAGTATTAACATATTTGTATGTAATTTTGTCTTGTCTAGACTAGCCTGTGGCAGTCTAATAACTCACAAAAGCAAAGGAAGAAACTTGCAAGTGGGGGTGGTAGAGGATGCAGAAGTGGATTTTCAAATGTATATTTTACTTAAAAAAATTCTGAAGTATCTTTGAATCGTTCTGTGGGTTTTACTCTGTTAGTGACATCTATATAGCACAGGCTAGATCAGGGTGTTGTTCATTAGTAGCTGACAGCTTTTCAAATTCATTATGAATTCTAAGAATTGCCTGCACAAACCTCATCAAGTTCAAAAGGCCAAGAGCAAGGTCCTGCACCTGGCTCAGGGCAATCCCAAGCACAAATACAGGCTGGGCAGATCATGGCTTGAGAGCAGCTCTGAGGAGAAGGACTTGGGGGTGTTGATGCAGGACACCCAGCTGTGAGATTTGCAGCCCACAAAGCCAAACGTGTCCTGGGCTGCATCCAGAGCAGCGTGGGCAGCAGGTCCAGGGAGAGGATTCTGCCCCTCTGCTCTGGTGAGGCTCCACCTGCAGTGCTGAGTCCAGCTCTGGGGTCCCCAAAACAGGAAGAATATGAATGTGTTGGAGAGAGTCCTCAGCAGGTCATGAAGATGATCCAAGGGCTGGAGCACCTCCCTTGTGAGGACAGAGAGAGCTGGGGCTCGAGCAGCCTGCCAGTACCTAAAGGGAGACACAGGGGGGCTGGAGAGGGACTCATGACAAGGGCATGTAGTGGTTACTCAAGGAGTAATGACTGTAAACTGAGTGTGGGTTTAGATCAGATGTAAGGAAAAGATTCTTTACTGTGAGGGTGGTGAGGCCCTCGCACAGGCTGACCAGAGAGGCTGCCCCATCCTTGGAAGTGTTCAAGGCCAGGCTGAATGGGGTTGTGAGCAACCTGGTCTGCTGGAAGGTGTCCCTGCCCATGGCAGGGGCGTTGGTGTGAGATGATCTTTTATGTTCCGTCCAACCCAAACGATTCTGTGATACTCCTTAAACTCTTCTCATACAGAAATGATTTTGCCTTCTAATGGATTTTTAAGTTGTAGATCAGAATTTTCACCTTTGCCAAGTCTGTGATGAGTTTCTTCTCAAAGGACTTATTGGCTCAAGGAATAGTTCTCCACAAAAGCCTTGGCAGATCTTTAGAACCTGGGAGTCATGCTTTGGAGACTGCAGAAGTAGAACCCATCAGTGGGAGATTAAAATAAACCCATCAGTGTTTAAAACCTACAGTTGTTTAACAGAGAGGCACAACAATAAGAAATCTCAGAAAATATGTATTAATTTTCGCCATGCCATGTGTCTTTCCAGCACCTTTCCTTCTTCTGTTTAATTACTTGAAGGGAACTCACAAGAAAATTTGCGGGTGTTAAACTCTCAGTACACAGAAATAGTGTGTTTTTAGGTTGTCTCTGCTGAGTGTCCCCACTCACAGCTCCTTCATATGAATCACAGTCCTGGAGTGGATGAAATCCATCTGTTTTGGGTGTAATTTAACTGGAGATCATCTTCCACGTGCTCATCTAATGTTCTTCAACCACTGATGGATGTTTAACTCCATGGGAGCAGAGCAGAACCACTCATAAGCAACACATTGATGGGCATGACATGGTGTGGTGTTTGAGTCCTCACTCTGCTTTGCTCTATGTCTCCTCCTTCTGTGTCTCATTGCCAGCTGATATGGACTCATCACACCACCCAAATCTTTGTCACCCATCCTGTCAGAAACCACTGGATCGTGTCCATTCTAGCAGGAGTTTGTGTTTTGTGGTAACTGCATTATGTCAGTTCACAGGTATAAAGCAGAGACCTTGTTGCAAGTTGCACTCATCTTAGAGTAGAACCAACTTAGAATATAAATTATGTGTCAGTGTCTCCCTTATTAAGTTTTCCATTATTTATTTAAAAGTAAAACACGTATAATTAAGAATGTTTTGTAATTATGTAACTTGGCAGTTGAAGACAGTGACATACTCTTTTTATAGCTGTGGTATATTATTTTTTCATAAATCCTAAGCAAAACTGTACTCTGAATATTGTTATATATGGCTGAGACTTGGATCATGTTCTCAGAAATTGAGTAACCTGAAGGTATGAATCATGCCCTAGGATTTTTTAATTTCTATCATATGCTTTCATGACAATTGGTAGTATAAAAAGTAAAAGAACCATGGCAACATGGTTGGTGGGAGGAAAAACAAATTTGAGAAGGTAGTAATTATTAATCACTCTAACTGAAACCAGTTTGGCAAATAATTCAGACCAGAGCATATTTGTATGGCTCATTAAGGAAAAAAAAAATAAAAAAAGGAAAATTATTAGAAGTATAAAAATGTGAATGATTTTTTTTTGATAAATATTTAGCAACTGCCAACCTCCTCCTCTTGTCCCTACAGATGAATAATCTGTTCTTTGATATAAGAGCAGGGAGCTAATGTAGATCACAAAATGATGTCTGAGCTGTCACTAACTGCCATCGAACAAAAATTTGAGGTTAGATCTAAAGCAAGAAATTAGAGGGGATGTTTCATCTGGACAAGTGGTCATATCTATGAAAAATAACTGTTATGTGAAGAAAGAGAATGGCCCTGAATACGAAATTACCAATTCCCTGTGTCCATAACTTCTGTTGCTCCCCTGGAGCTTAGCAATCGAAACAAGAGGGGTTTTTTCTCAACCATTAAACACAGCAAGTCCATGGAAAAAGTTCTTTTTAAGAAAAATTTGCTCACTGATGGCCTGGAGTACAGATTGAACTAGGTAGTAAAGTAACATTATAGAAAGGAAAATGTAATGTTTGAACTCTGTTCCCTGTCATTCTGTCAATGCTAGGAACTTATACTAGATTTTTGGCTCAAGACAAAACATAAATGTACGTACACTCTTAGAGCTGGGTGGGGTTTTTTTTATGTTTCTGTTTGGGTTTGCTTTTTGATGGTTTTTAGGTGTTTTTCTGTGTGTGTGTGTTGGTTTGTTTGGTTTTTTTTTAATAAATAAATAACAGGGAGAGGAACATGAAAGAGAACAGCGAGAATTTCTCTTTCATGTTCCTCTCCCTGTTATTTATTTATTAAAAAAAATAACAGTGAGAGGAAC
>VYZR01096618.1:0-33369 GCA_013400675.1 Oxylabes madagascariensis
AAAAAATGCTTATTATGATCTAGTGAAATCATCTCTGACTGCAGAGGTTTGATTTGTTGAGGCTGGGCTCTTCTTTGGAACGATGAAACTTCAGAGCAGAAAAACAGTGAAGTTTTAGCCCATCTAAAACTGTGCAGCAGAGAGGAGATGGGAATCTGCCACTTGTTTATGTTCCCAGTGTTGATGTGAAATTCCCTTAAAAACTACTACAGAGCTGACATCCTTATTACACATGTACTCTCAGGTCTTCTACAACCAAAACAGAGTCAACAGCCTTTTTCCAAAATGGGATTTTCCTCTGCTGCCTTTCAATGTGAGGTAATTGGAAGTTGCCAGAGAATTAAGAGCCAGATAAGCCATATTGCTATTTTGTTGTGTTGACCCAAGTAAAAGTGGAAAGCTTGGGCATTTTGTTTTGGTTTTCCCCATGTTCCATAATTGTCCTAATCTTTTCTGATGTCCTGAACAGTCCAAAAATCCACACAGAGCCTTGTATAATGGCTTGAAAAAAGGGTTTTTATCTTTTTCTTGACCCATCAGCTTAAGAACTGCCTGCTTTTTAATGGATTTTCTCCCTCACTAAATTGAATGGATCGTCCCTCATTATCATTTAAATAGAAGCCTCACTCCCTGTGAACATGGAAAATTTGAATGTGGTAGTAGAGCTGTGATAATTTGAAATATTCGGAAGGTGGGGGCAAGGAGGGGGAACAGGCGGCAGAGTGCAGAATTGCTGAATGTAATTGTCATGGATTCTCAATTTTGTTGCCACAAGATGGGAAAATAGACTAATAATTGTCTTCCAACCCTAGTAGAATAGTTGCCCTAGTTAGCTGAAGCTAACACTCTAATTGTCATGGGGGCACAGAGATGAATGAGGATGTATGCAGGGCACAGCCAGGGCTAAATTGAGTGATATACTAAGGCAAAGAGCAAATTGGCAATTATTGGCCCAGCTGAAAAGGTTGGCAGGTGTGCTGCTTTCGCAGGAGCCCTTAGGGGGAAATTGGAAATATAAAATATCGACCATAAATACTCGCTGATTAGGAAATATGTTGCAAGAGGTGCTGGCCACTTAAGAGTCAAAACTCTCCTTTTCAAGGGATTGGCTTCAGCTGTGCATAAAACCAGCAAGCGCTGCTGCTAAGTTGTTGAGAGCCTTTTCCTCTCATCCCCCAGGCTATCTTTTCTAATTTTTCATCATCCTACCCTCACATGTTTGTTTGTTTTTCTTTAAACATAATAAACGAAAAGCAGTCTTCTAGGAAATGCAAAGATTTTCCTCTCTCTAAATGTTCTTTGATAAGTGTTTAGCATATTGTATAGGCTAGATATAAAATTCTCTCTCTGGTAGATGAATACAAAATAACTTCTGTGATTTCTAATTCAGGCAGTTCACTGTGATCTGTTTTTCTTTGTGTGCCATCACAGGCACTGTCTCCCCCTTCCCTGCTGCTTCCCCTCCTGGGGTACAGGGATTAGAGCAGCAGCAAGGTACAAAGCTGGAGGTCCCTCATGTGTGCCTCAGGCTGAAGTACCTTGCTAGAAGCACAATCAGATGAGCCTCTGAAGTGAGAATTGGACCACAGTCAGACCACATCTCCACATTTATCCACACTGTAACTTCGGTGCATGTGGGATGCGTGGTCTTGGCCCCGGCAGGGTGGCAGTGGGACGTCAGTGCCATGGTCAGGGGTGTTACACAGCACATTGAAGGAGTTTTGCAACATCTGGGGTAGTAACGTGGGGGCTGCAAACTCTTTGTGGCATGTACTGTTCATTTTTCCTCACGTGTGACACACTGGGATCTGGTCTGCAGATCTGAAGATCTACATACTCTGAAGAGCAGAGTAAGACTGTCCTAGTCAAAAAGAGTAGCAACAGGATAGTTTTAGGACTCCTTCCACGAACCATGGCTCTTGGGAAACTGGTTTGAATATACATGGAAGGATCACAAAACCTTGCAAATCCCGTTCTTCTGGAGGCAAAAATTCCCATCCCTTCGGCATGCTGTCTGCTTTTATCTGCGTCCCACAAAACACCAAATGCTTGCATGGAAACGGCTTCAGCAGAAATTAAGTTCTAATGACTGGCATGTAGTTTCAGTAAGGGATAGTTAGGAAGAAAGAAGGTCTGGAGAAGTTTTGTGAAGCTGGCAGAGGTGATGGTTTGAACGGGAGCAGCACTCATGTAGGTTCTGTGCATTTCTGTGAGGTCTTTTCCTGTTGTTCCTGGCTGACTGTGCTCAGTTTGCTCATTCCTGGTCAGTGGCCATCTTTCCTTCTGCTGTCTGCAGCCATCAGCTGTAGGAATAAAAGTGTCCTGGGTGGAAGCTGTTCTGTAGCTTATCAAGCCAGTTACAGATGTTCAGACCTTGTGTAGTTTGGTATCTTACCAGACTGGTTTTGCAGTGTTTCTAAGCATAACACACTCTGTTTATCCAACAGAATTAAGTAAGTGAATTCAAGAAGGAACACATTCAAGCATTGCACGACATCCAAATCATTCATCATGTGTTGTGGTTATCTTGTCAGGTCTGGGTTTCTAATCTCAGCGAACATCAGATGCACTGGGTGACCTTTGCCATGTCAATTGAACTCATTGTCTCGCAGACAGGAGTGTGGCTATGGAAATTAATTGCATTAAGAGTCTCTGTGTTAAGGTCTGGGATATCTCCTGCCCTTGACTCTTTTTGCCCTCCTCTCCACTTACCCTTCTCATTCTAAGAGATTGGAGTTTTATAAGGGACTTGATTGGGAAGGAAATATGAGACTTCTCCAGTATTCAAAGCTGAAGCCATAATCTGTTGTTGAATGCTCTATAAATGACCAAGGGGAGGGTAAACACACGCAATTCCTGGTGCCTCTGCCCTCTCTGACTGTGGAGTTGGGAGAGTGGAAGATGGGTACAGCTGAGCTGAGTGTCATCCTGAGCAAATGCTATAAAACAGAATTCAAAACCAGATCTCTCTGTACATACTATTGATTACCTCTGCTAAATGTTACCCAAGCAAATCAGGCTTGCAGGAACTGGGCCTTATGATCTTGGACCTGTGATTTGGCAAGGCAAGATTCAGCACTACGTAGGAGCTGGGAATTCTGGCTCAGTTCCCTCCTCTGCTGGGGGCTCCTCAGGTGCCGCTGGGCACATTTAAGTCTTTCCCTGCCTCAGTTTCCACACTAACACAAGGATGGCATTAACAGTAGTGGCTGGAGGCTGGTTTTGGGGACTGTCCTGTGCCACATGGGAATAGCTATTGGCTGAAAACAGCCATTTCAACAGCTGACTTGGAGGTACTTGATACACTCTTGGTTTGAGCCAGTGATAGTGGCACATGTCAGAAAAGCAGGAATGAACTCTTGATATTTCTGGAATATGTTAATTTGTGTCCTTTAGCCAAAGAGGATGGAATGGAGCACTACAAACAAGCTAGTTTTGTGGTTGTGCTGCCATCACCTGCTTTTGACTAATCCCCTTATAGTTAGGTTTTATATCAAGGATGCAAAAGATCCAAGTTGAAACCTGCCTGACCCATTGAGAGTAGGGAATTGGTTTGAGATGCTCTATTACCTTGATTATTACTGGATTTTAAAGCCCTTCCTGCTCTCTTCCGAGTTCAATAAGTAACCCAATAGCTTTAAGAAACTGAACAGAGGGTGTCTTAATTTCTTTTGCATCATGAGAGCAGTGGAAGGCCATGCTTTTATTTATATAAGGGAAATAACTTTTCCTGTCAATTTAATAGACAATCTTGGAAAACCTGCTGCAGGTTATTGGTGAGAATTTCTCATGATTTTCTTTTCTAAATTGCAGTTGCGATTTTTATCACAAAGGAAGAAAGAAATCTTAAATGCAGTTGCAGATAGCAAGTGTAACTCAAGCTCTCAAGGATATCAGTGGGGGGGTAGTAGAGCCTTTCAGCAGTAGGATTTTGCCTTTGCTGCCAGAAAGGTGTGTTTTTTTATATCCAGTGTAATTAACACGAGAGCTATCCCAGGGTAGAAATAATTCACTCTGTGACATAACTGAAATGTCTTGTCTGTGCTGTCTGGTTTTGTTTTTAACCTTGGGCTTAAAAAGAACCAAAAATCCTTAGTTGTAAAAGAGCACATCATCTGCAAAATATTATAAGCCATTTATCTTTATGCACAAATGCCACCTAGCAGTGCAGCTCCACTTCTGCATCGTTAAAGGCACAGACCATACTCATTTTGCCCCTAACTAATAACAGTCTCCCCTAGGAACGCTGGGTGTTCCAGAGAGCCCTGGAAGAGGCAAAAGCTGGTGCTTGGGCCAGGCAGAGAGGGCTGCTGCCCTCCCCTGAGGCTCTGCTCGGGGTTGCTGTCCAGCTGGAGCCAGAGGTCTGGATTTTGTCTGGCTGCAGGGAGCTGGCTATGGGGTCACAGTCCTGGCTTGGAGCTGTGTGTTTGTCAGCCCCTTTCCTACCTGCCATGGTTTCTCCAGGCAGCGTTTGAGGGCCGGAGCTGAGCCCTCTTGGGTGCCTGTGTTGAAGCAGTGAGAGCTGGTTTGGGTTTCAGGCTCAGGTGAGCCAGAGCTCCCAGGCAGGTGCTGAGCTGGTGAGAGCAGCACCAACAGGAATGTGGCTGGGTACCACCATCGTACCCTGCTGCTTGAGGCCCTTCTGACAAGGAGAGGATTGACCAAAACAGCAAATAGACTCTTGGGAGAGTGAGAGTTGTCTGCCAGCCCTCCATGTAAGTGCTCCTGTCCTTGTAGGTAAGAGCCTCGGTAAGTTGTTCCAGCTGAAGGCTTGCCCCAGTAATTACTCCTGCCAGACAAGCACTCATTCACTGTGAAAGGAGGTTTCTTCAGCTTTGGGTAGATGCCAAGTTAAACTTCCACTAAGATTTCTTATATTTCCAGCCACAATTGATTACTTTTCTCATTTTTTGATCTTGATATAGAGGCATACGGACTGAGCCATGTTTGTATTAACCCCCAAAGATTTTTTTTCTTTAAGAACATCCATCACAGTTGCATGCAAACTGTTCTGCTCTGGCACTCGTAGCTGATATTAGCTGGGGNGTTGATGGAGGGCTGGAGGGAGAACTTCCACCCTTTTTCCTTTCCTCCTCCCGCCTTTCCAAGCAGGTAATTTGCCTCCTCATCATTTCTGTGTTTACTTTAGGTGAACTGCCTGATCAAGCTCTCCAAAGTGTCGGAACACATAATTGTGTTCAGCTGTTTGACATACTTATGTAGATAGCAGGATATTGTTGCTAACCTTTTTCTATACAAGGCTATACTTTGGGGTGTAGAGTACTTACAGAGAGGGATAAGTTTGTCATAGTTTCTCAGAAACAGAGGTAAATGCCACTGCCCTTCATTTCACTCATCTGTAGCTTTATTTCTGGGCAGTTTATATTAAGGAGGTTTATAAATAAATCCCTACTTCTTTTTTGTGATGTTGTAAGGCAGTGGCCAAATCCGTGTGCAGTATGCAGAAGGTGGGAATTCAAATGCTTTTATCAGTGTTGCTGCTGCCTCAGGCTCCGCTGTGGAAGCTGAGCAGCTTCCAGCAGCACAGAGGTCTCTGGAGCTACAACAGGACAGAGGTGCAGGTGTGGTGTGCCAGGGTGGGGACTGGCACCCAGTCACACCTTGGTCACAGCCCTGTGTGTAAGAGCCTGGTCACATCTTTCCTTCTGTCTGGCACCTTCATTCGTGTGCCAGCTGGTGAGAGGGTTAACAGGGGGCCCTCCTCCCACACCCACATAGTTGTAGGACTTTGCTCTTGTCTCTGCTTTGGGAGTTTTCCTCCATGGGCACTTGGCTGGAGAAAAATTGCTTTTCTGGTGTCAGAGGCAGGTGCAAGCCAGGGGCACGGAGCTTGTGTGGGCAGAGCAACAAGACAATTGCATCTTCCACTGAGAGCAGGAGTCTGGAAAGGGTTTGTGTGTATCTAGGTATCCTCTGATCAAAAGGTTTTCAAACTGCCGGTACAAAGGGACTGTTATCTTGCTGGTGAAAAATTACAAGTATTTGCAATCAGTTTGCATCAATCTCTTTGGGATATTGTGCTGTGCTGATTTAGTAACGTGATAACTTCTGGCACTGCTGCAAAAAGACAAAACAATCCTCAAGATCAGCCTGTAACAATTCAGTAGTTTTGGTACCCACTAGAACATCAGTCTTAGAAACAGGACTGCTAAGACTCCCTGGATCTTGTTTAATAAAATCATGTAGTGAGGGCATCATGATTATAAATCACACTTGGAAATTGGCCTGCAGAGTACTTGCTGGGTTATGTGGTGTTGTGTGTTCCTGGCTCCTTTTTAATTTCCGAGAAGAAGGTATATAGCAGCAGCTGAGCTAGAGGTGGAATTCATTTAGCTGCTTTGAGAAAGCCACTGCCAGCAAAACCCAGCAGCTCGACAGTCTTTGGTCGTAGAGAAGGGAAAGGGATCCAAGGGACTGGAGCTGGCGTAATGAGAAGGAAAAGAACCAAATGATTTGGCAGCATGTGAAAGAGGTAAGGATGTGGTAGAGAAAGGAGCAGGAGGAGCTGAAATGAAGAGCAGGAGTAAACAATGTAATTTAACTTATTCAAAAGGGACAGAATGCTTATTAAAGCTCTGAGAGATGATAAATTAGTGCTTTGCTGCTATTGTTATTTCAGATAGAGTTGTCATATGGTAATGCTGCAGCAGTGAAGGCTGGAGGCTCACAGATTCATAGAGGGGAATAGAAAGTGGGATATTTGGTTACATGATTGAGAGTTGGAGTCGGTGAGGCGCAGTGTGCAAGGCTGATTCTGGAGAGCATCCTTACGTGTGCGTGCTGTTCCCAGGAAGGCGCCGTCACGTCCTGAAGAGGGATGGTTCAAAGTGTGTGTCCTGCTGCTGTGAAGACGTGTCCCACGCTGAGAGCTTTTACCTTGGTCGGGAGGAGCTGTCGGAGCCCTGCTCTGGCTTCTCAAACCCTGTCTGAAATAGCCCCAGAGCCCTCACCTGGAAGTGCTCTCTGGCTGTTACTCCTGTGGCAGCACACAGGATAGCAGGAGATCGTTTGAGGTTGTGGAGTTTTCCCCTGAGGAATACTGGGCTGGGGGAGGGAATCGCAAAATGATTCTTATCTTACATTACACAGAATCTCTTGCATTACTTACTGTGGCATATTGTTTCCTCCCACAGAGTTCTGCTCAATCGCTTTCAGGAAGAGGCTACTCCGTAAGTCATTTTACAGCTAATTCTTTCACTTCTGTTGATGTTGATTGCAGAGGTTTACACTACCTATTGCACAGCCACTGACATGGAAGAAATGCAGAACAGAAACAGGGTGAGAGCACAGGGCTGTTGTGCACCTGGCAGGGGACAGCCCTGATGTGTGAGAGCCTGGGGGCTTCTTAATTTAATATTATACTTATAGGGAGGGGCTTTTTGGTCAGTTTATGGTATATCTCAGCTAGATAGTCACCTCTGGAGCATTACAAGACCTGAGTGGGGGATGCTTCCCTCCTCTCCTCCCTCCCCCATACTGGTTTTCATTTGTGTGTTAAATACAGGAATCAGACACACAATTACTCCCATTTTACAAAGAATTGCGACCCTCACCATTGTGAGCAACAAGAAAGTCAATATTCTCTTATTTACGAGCTCTGAGTTACAAAACAAGCTCGCTTATTTTCAGGGCAGGCTGTTGCTGATGTTTCCTTCACAGGAGTGCCACAATGTTTGAGGGTGGTGTTACAGGGTCAGGACACGTCTGCCTGTGTATGCAATGTACCAGACACGTTTAATTGTCCATTTCTGTTCATATGTTCCTTATTTGTATGTGCAATAATGACGTTTCTTCATGTAGAGGCGGATTAATTTGTTTGTTTTGGGTACGTTTTCTGCTCAGCTGTCCAAAAAGGCAGGCACAGACATCACTGAGTAGAGTAACACAGAAATAGGAGAGGGTGTGAGAGGCTTAGCAAAGTCAACATGAAAATTCCTGGAATCACATTATATCTGACTCTCAAAACAAATATATGGTGGGGAGATATGATACCCTGGTTGTTCAGCCAGTAAGTCACGTGTAGTGCAAAGGTTATAGCTGAAGGTATATGCAAATCTGAATGTGAATGTCTCAGTCCAGCAAACAATTCCTGCCTACACTGATTGACAGTAATTGCTGTTTTCACAACCTCTGCCATGGTTAAGTTTTGCCTTCTAGGTGAATGGTCCCAAACAGTTTTATACCAAGAGCTAAAGCTGCTCGTTCTCTGTAGGGCCAGAATAAGGGTGGATTTTATGTACTTCAGAAAGTTGATGTGGAGGCCTGGAACACATTTCTTTTTATGATAATCACCAGAATTATTTACTTTCAATAATTTATGTTGTAAGTTTAGGGCGATGAAACTTGCTGAGCTTCTACCCAGTGCACAAAGAGAAAAAATTGCCAGGTAGTGCAGAATTTATGGTCTGATTTCATAGCAACACTGTCCCGTGCTATCATGCATATAATCAGGAATTCATAATACAAGATTTAGTACATTTTCATCATAAAGCCATTACAGAATAACATATGACTTGAAAAGTCTCACAGTTTTAATGAAATAATGTCACAAATTTTTAGACAGTAGTTACATGTCTACTGAGTATCCTCCTGTCTAAATCTTGCCAGTGTCCCAGGTGAGTATTATTGCTAAATTCATTGAGGGATGAGGAATGTTTGCTCTAGGACCCATTAAGTGCTGCTTTCCATACGTTTGGAGAATCAGATTCACCTAAGCTTCAAAAGGCAGATGCTTTATCTTCTATTTGTCTGTAAAATGCCATGCATGCCCATGGCACCACATAAATAATAATGAATCATCTTCACAGATTTTATGATTGAGGGCCTGGTTTGGGAACTGAACAATTTCCCAGTGGCTATAATATAGGTTGCAAAATCATAATAGAAAAAGGCCAAAGAATTCTTCTCAGAGTCTCAAGGCCAATAAATCATAGGACTGTTTTCTTCCATTGCTGGCTATTCAGAAATTTACTTTTGTTTCTCAGAGAAATGATTCTGAGAAAATTACTAGCTCCTTCTCTGTGCATGTGTGGGGACAAGGTTCTCTTATTTCACCAACCCATAACTTCTCAAGGGAGGTGAGAGGTTTCTGCATGCCAGGGTGATATTTTGAGATCATGAGTAGTGTGAACTGGCATTGCTTTTCTTTATGGATTGTCATTTTCCCTGTTAAACTGCCTTCTGCCCCACCGTGTGCCAGCTCTTGAGGCCGTTTCCCCAAAGACTCCGATGCTGCCCTAAATTGATTTAGCAAAAGTCAGAGACTGCCACTTCCAGCACTGCCAGACCTTGTTGGCCCAAACTCCCATGGGAACCTGATTCTTGCAGGTGGCACAGAGATGTTCAAACCACCAGATCCAGACTGGCCCCACAGCAGGAATTGTCCACAGCATCTACAACAGTTTTCACTTTCTCACGAAAGCAGCTGTCTGTGAAGCATTAAGTCACTCTCTTGGCTCTGCCCCTGTTTACATGGGATGGGTTGTTTCCCAGACATGGTGAAAGCTGTGGTAGCGGGAGGCACGGCCGAGACGCCGCTGTGCTGGGTGTTCCTCCTGATAGCTGTGCTGATGGCTTGTGTTGTGGAAGACTTGTGGAATGATGATCTGTATCGTTACTCAGTGAAGTTGTTGTACTGGGTTCCATCGCAGCTGTTTAAATACCACAAAGTATTTTGTGCGTGCTCAGTTTTAATTACCTTGTTCTGAATCCGCACTCCTCACCATTCACTTGCGTCAGCTGTCCTTGCAGAGATGTTTGCTTTCAGAAACATTTGTAGAAAATGCACATTTTAAGGAAATGAGCATTTGCAAAGAGAGAACTTAAGACCTACAGTAGGAATCTTGCATGACAAAATCTCAGTCCAAGGTTTGGCTCATCCAGCTGAGCCATCGAGGCCTGTCCAGGCAGTCAGAGCAGGCTCCTTGATGAACAAGCTCAGCAAATGCCTCATCCATTAAGTGCAGGCTCTGGAGCTAGAGGCAGGAAGAAAACTAAATGCGAGTGTCTAAATAACTAACTCCTGAGTGTTGGATATTCCAGCAATTTCCTTGGCTTCAGGCTTCCCATGGAACATTAGGTGCCTAA
Source organism: Oxylabes madagascariensis (assembly GCA_013400675.1). Taxonomy (NCBI): domain Eukaryota; kingdom Metazoa; phylum Chordata; class Aves; order Passeriformes; family Timaliidae; genus Oxylabes; species Oxylabes madagascariensis. The sequence goes on from VYZR01096618.1 coordinate 10,108, forward strand.
ATAAGGAGCATGCTTGAAATGGCTGTGAAATTCTGTTCTCATTGAAGTTACCACATAACCTCTAGTGAACTCCAGGTGCACCTAGATTTAATTTGAGCCTCAAAACCAGCAGTAACAGTGACCTGGCACATCGTTTCAGAGTCTCCTGTACATAGCAGGGACAAAATCTCTTATAACTCTGTTTCCCAAAATGAAGTTTCAAATGGCATTTACTTTTACTTGGACAGGACAAGATATTTCTATGTCTGTACTGCTGCTGCAAGCTCCTTCTCTCATCAGTAGCATGTGTTTCATATCCTTATCTCATTAAATGTATACTTCCGCTGTGCTGAGAAATAGAACGCGAGTTTGTTTATGGAGGTTAATATCTCATTCTCTCTATGACTTGATGGTTACATTTGTGTGATAAACTACCTCAGCCATTTGTCACGTTTTCTGCATGCACAAATGAGATTAGTGATCTTAGTCACCGAGGTCTGTCTGTCCTCTGAGCAGACACAACAGATTCTCTTTTTGGTAACAGGATGAGAGGCTTGTCTACCTGAAAATACACTGATTTGTTAACAAGTACACAGAGAATCAGAAATTAGAGTTAGAATTAACTGAGGTTTCTATATATGACTGATAAATATCCACCCTGTGGATGCTTGTCAAGTTTTTTTTCTGGTAGTTAACTTAGAACCAAACATAGTTATAAAATAGTGACAATGAATATAGTATCAATACATACATTTTGTTATTAATGGCTAAAAAGTTGCAGTTGTTTATAAGGTTGAGCACACTGTAGAGACAAACCTAAGCTGCAGCTGAACTTGACTCAGTTTTGTAGAGAGGATGGAAAGGGATAGAGCTGGGGAATATGTGGTAGCTTAAAAAAATAAACAAAAAACCTCTTCCAATAAATTATGTGGTTTATTTATAGAGCATCTGTGCAGCTGTTTGTCTTCTGAAATGGAAGGGGCTAAAATATGGGAGTGAATAAAAGAATAAACTTGAAAGCATATGGCAAATGGGTAGCCAGTGAGCCAACCTGTCTGAGTGTGCCTTGGAACGAAAGTACAGGAGGGTGAGATGTCATTGTTTGGTTTTATTTGTTCTTGAAAGGGTTTTTTTTAAAAATAAAAACAGTAACATATACTTGGCAACAGCAGCAGTTGATTTTTATTCTGAGCTTCTGTAAAATATCAAAGTCTTTGTAGCCTAGTCAAATCCCTGGCAGCTGATCAAGTTCTCTTGATTTTACATCTTCCTTGTTGAGCACCGGAAACCAGTGTCTCAGATAACTGGGGCTGGAGCTGGTGGATAGAGAGAAATGTGCAGAACACCATAAGGCTTGCAGAGACTCTTGGGTCATCCAGAGTCAGCTCAGTGCTCTCTGCAACCTTCATTCCTCCTGCTTGGTGACAAAGCCTGAGAACGGTTATCTCGTCCCCTGGGTGAAACTGAACCTGAAGTGACCCAAGCAAGCGCTGGGTAGGCTTTGAGCCCATTGCACTGTCTGCCTGGACCCCAATCTGCCCTCTCCTGACTGTTCCTCTCAAATGATCTCGGTCATTTTTGGAACTGGCTTTCCAGCCAGTTTGGATCTTCACTGGCAAAGATCTTTACAGCTGTCCTGGCCTCCTCTCCTGTGCTGTGCTGTCAGTGTTGATGCACAGTGGGGCTGTTGCCCCACACAGCTGTCCACAACCACCCTGCCCCTGTCAGATCTCTGCCCATGAGGGCACTTGCTGGGACAGCCAGGTCTGAGCTGCGTTCCCCTGGTCTGCAGTGCCCAGCTCAGCGACCTCAGTGGGAGGGAGGACAGGTACAAATGGCTGCAAAGTGCTGGGAAGTCATCAGATGAGGAACTCTTGACGCTGCAGGTTTATATCCCCTGTAAAGCTCTTTCCATGGCCTCTCTCAGTTTTGTGCCAGCTCAGTGCAGTTCTGTGAAACCCTGAAGCAGATGGTGCCTGCTAAGGAGACTGTTCTCAGGCCAGAAATCCTTGGTGTGAGCATGGGCAGGTTCATGGCTTTGGTGCAGCTGTTCCAGGGGCTCACTGAAGATCACACCAGCAGCATTCCCCAGTCCACACTGTGCTTTGAGGATGCTCTTCTGCTGTTAGATTGGAACCAAATTATCTCTTGGAAAAGTACCTTCAACAATATCTTTTGTGTACAGACCTTGAGTCAGTACCATTTCCCACATGGATCCCAGGGATGATTGTATACTCGACGTCTTTGAGATGGCCATGGAGAAAATGATGTCCTAAGAAGGATAAATTTCTACATAAAGATAAAAAAATATTGCAATGAAGCATGTCATACTTCTGTTTGAGAATTCCTGAGTGTGCTTCCCTCATGGTGTGGAAGCACGCTCGGTGACCAGAGGCACATTGGAATTGTGACAAACAGGGTTTTTCCACCTGCTGCTCTGTCACACACTAATGAAAAATCTCTTCTGTAGGTGGGTAACATTTCTTGGCTGGGCTGGAAAATTCATTGTATTTTAGGACCTCTGGTAAATTAGCATTTTTCTGTGCCAAAAATCAATATTGGAAACGGGGCTCTTGTTACAAATCTAAAACTCCTTGAGCTGGAGCCAAAGGTAAATGGTAAAATTGAATTTGTATTTCCTACAATAGTGTGCCTGTGGGCTGGCAATGTGAGCAAGATTTATGAATAAAGGAGTAATAATTCCAAAATAAGTATCAATCTCCTTTTGCCATGATGCCAAGTGTAAAAGGAGGGACTCTAATGGTCTTTTTCTTCTGGACAAGAAAAAGAACAGCAGATAGGTCCCCTTCAGGTGGAACAATACTCTGTCTTCTTTGAAGACAGATAGAGAAAAGAAAAAGGGACTGTAAAAAAGTGATGTGGCCTGCAAGTGCAATGACAGCACAAAGGATTTTAAAAGATAGAAAAATAATAATATGGAATAGAAGCGTAAAGTATTTTGAAGGGAGTTTTCCCTGTAAGATACCAGGAGTTTTAGAGAGCCAGGAATAAAATGGTGGGTGTCAGCCCAAAGCATTTAACTTCCGCTGGTTTTCTTTTCCCATGTTCCTAAATAGCCTCGCTTCACAAAAGCTATCCCCATGCTTGAATTCACCTGGACAGGCTGAGTTCACTGAATAAATAAAGAGTTTGTTTGCTCTTAGTGCTGCGTGGGATGGAGCCAGGTTGCTGTAAGCCAGCTGAGGAGGGACTGTCCCATAAGCCATGAGCTCAAACTGAGCTGAGTAATTAGTACATATATTATTCCAGATCCGTGGGAGCTCTTTGGAGAGTTTTTGAAACCTCCCATGAAAAGCTTAAGCAGAAGTACAAATATAAATAAACTACATACTTCAGCTTTACAAATATTGAAGTCCATGAACTTCCTTACAACACATATTTCTTTAGAAGTTCCCTTTTCTGAAAGTCTGTTTCTTCTTAGATGACCTCTGCTTTTAATTAGGATGAAAAGTCCCATGGATTTTCACTCATCTCCACAGCCATAAGTAAGCACAAAGGGCCCTCTTTGGCTGAGTTTCCCCCTGCCTGAGCAGTGGCCTTGGCAGAGGGCTCGGCAGTGGTGCCCCTTTGTCCCTGTGGCCGGAGCAGGACGGGATGATCCTGATTTCCATAAACCCCCCAGCTGCAGGGAGGCACAGCCAGCTGACACCGTGAGCCCCTCGAGGGACGGGACATATGACTTGTGTGTGATTTTTGCCCGTGTTTTTAATCTCCTGGCCGCTGCCCTCCGCTCGGGGCAGTGGGGGGGAGCAGAGCTCTAATCTGACTAGAAAGACTCTATTGTTAAACAGGCGCATCCCCCGAAATTCCCAGTGCTCCCTGGCTTTTGGGCTGGGATAACCTCGCTGTCACTGGCCTTGCACGCTAAAATGAAAAGTTGTCCTAAATCCATCTCGAATTCACCAGCCTGGAAAGGATTACATCCTGCTGAAGAGGAAAGGCAGAGGATTTTGAGAATATCTGGTCTTTATTTCTGGACCTTTTTGATTAAGACTGTCCCGAAGCAATTGTGTCATGTACGTCCTGTAGCTTTCTTTGTGTAGCAGGGCAGGGTATTTGCTTGTCTGTCTCAGCTGTTTTCACACTGTTGTTTGCTCTCATGACTCTCTTTCCTTAGAATCCATTGCCTTGTTTTAACTCTCTTTCCTTTCCCTTTACCGAAGCCAACAAAAAGATGATTAAAGCAGACAGCTGATTAGAATCAGGGCTTCTTACCTAACTACTACAGTGAGCAGGGGTTAAGTGTGGGGCCTCTTGGGGAATTTGCTTTTGATTTTTGTTAGATTCTCTGATAGCCTTGTGCAGTGAGAATGGGCAATTCTGGTGTTTTATAATTACAGAGGGGGTTAAAAGAGTGCATTTCTGGGGGCTGCCCATGCACTGGTGCTTGTTGTGCTGGGTGCTGTGGTAGGTTCCTCAGAGGAAAAGGGGGTGGGTGGAAAAGGGGTTCACGCTCTCTTGTTTTGTCTCACATTTCACTGTGCCCTTGCAGAAACTGCACCCAAAACCACGGCGTGTAAGGGGAGCAGCAGAGGAAATAACAACGCCACTGCAGAGTGCAGCTGTAGAAATAAAAGATGAACATGTTTTGTTGGCCTGGATAGCTGGTGAACAAGAGAGATCAAGGAAAAGGGATCTATTGCATCAACTTTGTGGGTTTTATTGGCATTAGAGTACACTGCCTGTCATCTTGAAGCATCATAAATATTTAATTGTGCAGCTCAGTGGAATACCCTGATTGCTTATCAGTCCCAAAATGGTTTTCCCTATGTTAAGCTGTGTTGAAAAAAAATAGTCTAGGAAGCGTAAGTTCTTTGGGTGATGGTAAAACTAGTCATTGCACATCCAGGGTGTAGGGAAGGGTTCCTGTAGGTTGGTGGGTTTTACTCAATTTCATCACTTGTGTTTCTTCCTTGTCACCTTTTTTTTTTAAATTGGGATTTGTTGTTATAGGCAAGAGAGATCTTCCGTTTCTTTCCTGTCCTAACAGAAGACAAAAATGCAACTTTAATTTAGCAAAACAACAGATGCAACCCTAAGTCAGCTCTCACACCAAAGAAAACTTTTGATAACATGCTGAAGGTGTGGGGGCTCTGCTGTGAAAGCTGCAAATGGGTGGAAATCTGCTGTAGGCTGAGGTTTCTCTCCTCACTTCGTGTTGCAGCCTGGATGTGATCGAGCTGGCTGCTAAAATGTGAATATACCAGACCATGTGGTTCCTGTGCAGTGGGAAGGCAGCTCTCCTCCATTCTCTGTGGGGTGAGAGAACAGAGGGGCTCCGTGCTGGTGTCCTGTGCAGGTGGCTCAGGCAGGAGCTTGGGGTTCTGGGCTGCCTTTCCAAGAACTGTTCAGCTCCTCCTGCAACAATGGAAGAGTTTCTGAAGAGCAGCTTTCTGATCTGCAGTGCTTGCATGGCTGGAAGAGGAGCATTCAGATGGAAACCCTGGTCAGCCATGTGAGATGTTTCTGCACAGGGTCAGTGTTTTTACTTCCTGCTGCCTCAGCATTTCAGCATCACAGCTACTCGTGGTCAACAGCAGCCCCAGTCACCATGACCTGCTGGTCACGTTTTAGAAAGGTGTCCTTTCGCCTTTTTATAGCCAATAAATAAATAAAACTGTAAGAGACTTCCTAGATGATGTGGAAGGACCAACTGCAGTTCTAGAAAGCCAGGGAATGCAGGGCAAGGGCAGAGATGTCAATGAATCCATTGTAACTTGGGTGTGAGATGGGAATCACGTCTGGGTGGGTGGTCTTTGCAATACTATTTGGCAAGTGGTAAGGCCAAATACTCTCTGGTTGTTCCCTGTCTCTTTGTTTTATTAAATTCCTTTAGGGAGGCAGTGGTGTAATTCTGAAATTCAAGCACTGCTGTATCCAAAAGTTGTTTCAAAACCCTTCCATCAATGATACTTAGTTTCATGGAGAAATTTTTAAGTTCAGTTCAGAATACCTTATGTTTCAGCATAGTTTTCAGGTGATTGTTGCTGTTCTCTCTCTTCTCAGCTCGTCACAGGTCAGAAACTCAAAGGTATTGAGGTTGAAGTAAAACAATTGTTCATCACTCTGAGCTCTGCTTTGTTTTTGTGGGAATTGTCTGCTTCTGTAGCACTTTCAGTTTCATTACTTGTTATAAAGTTTGGTTTACTAACCTGCTCTAGGAACAGATACAACCACCAAAGCTGCTTTTTAATTAGCCCTGTGGCCCATCCGGTGTGGATGTGCTGATGTCCTGGCTGTACAATGTACTTCCAATGAAAGGGAACAGTCTGCCATAGAGTCTTGTGACCCTGAGGTCAGTTTTATGCTCAAGATTGCTTTTGATTATGGAGTTAGTATGTGTCTGAAAAATATAATAAAAAATCCAGCGAGCACTAGCGGTCCTTACACAGTGCTGCTGAGTTACACATTCAAGTGGTATCACACCTAGATTTTGATGGAATTAACTGCTTTATTTATAGATACTTTCCAGATGCCATGCTTCTGGTTGTGAATATTCAGAGGTTTGCAACCAGAATGATGGAAAATTGGCACACAGTTACATCACTGTGGACATGGCTGCAGTGGTTCCTACAGGAATGTAGCCTGATTCATACCTTTACTGTCTGCATTTCATCTCTGTGCTACATGATGGATAAGACTTGGTGTGCCTGAACACTTACAGCCTAGATCTGTAGTGTTCTGGGGAATTTTCTTGTCTGATTAATTCACCACATGTGTTCACCAGAAAGCCTCAGGACACTGGCAGTTTTGGGGAAGATGTTAGATGTAACTGCTAGGTACTTGCAAACCTCAGTTTGTTTTTTTTTGACTGGTACTTTGTTATCTGCAAACAATAAGAAATTTTGGAGTTGATTAAGAATCTATCATGTATGGTTCTTGGGTTTTCTGGACACGGGGTTGAAATGGTTCATGCTGCCCTTGAAATCAGCTAATCAAAGCAGGACAATTTTTGGACATCCTGTAGCAATTAGAGTGCTGTAGATGAGGGATGGTACAGACTGTGTAGTGTGTGCTTTGAACTCATGCAGCAGCATTCTCAGACCAGTTGGTAATCACCAAAGGGAAAAATTGTTGTATTTGAGGTGGGTGAAGCATATATGTGTTTTACTGGCTTGATGAAATTCTGCCATCGCCTGCAGGGCAGCAGCGGCATTGAACAACTGAGAAGCTAAACTCAGTGGGATACTTGTAATGAACCAAAGATTCAAAATTTGATCTTAAAAATCCCTTGTCTAAAAGGCTTTCTCTGCAAGCATTCCTCATAGCAAAATACAAGCAGGTGTTGACACAAGCATGGTTATAAGGCTCGTGACCAAAGTTGGGTCAAACCAACACGTTTTCCTTGTGTATTCATGTCTCTCCCAAAGCTGCTTAATAGCATCTGGTAGCATCCTGATTTGAGAGAAAACGAGCTCTAGTCACGGAGATTAGAATGTCACAGTGGAGATGCCCAAGGCCACAGAGCACTGTGTAACTGTCAGGCATCGAGCTGTGATGGGTGCAGGGTGCTCACAGACTTTGCCTGAGTATCTTTCCTCTAAAGACTTGTTTTCTGAGGAGCCCTAATTCAGTTCATTTCTAGAAAGCTGGGGAAGAGGGCAGGCAGGAGAGAATAATAAATGGTCCCTTGAAAACAAGAGGCAGCAATAGACGCCACACGACGACCCAAACAGCCTATTTAACTGCAGCCAGTTTCCTGCTGAAGATTCATTTTGAAGAGATTGCGAGAGCACTTGAACAGGAAGCTGCAGCTTCACCAAACGGTTTCAGTATCAGTGTGTTATCTGTGGTCATTCCCCTCCACAGCTTGCGGCTGCCTTCTGGTTAGCAGAGACAGACGCTTTGAGCTGAGCTGGCATCAGTTCCCACCTACTTAATCAGTTAAGTTGTGAGCCCTGTGGTTAGCTTGAATCCCCTGGTCGACTTGTGGATTGCCAGCGACAGGAAGGGGGAGATGCATTGAGTGGTTCCGGCAGGAATAGCTTGGTTATCTGATGGTCACCCCAGAGACTGATAAAATTATGTGAGCTCTTTTCTGAGAAGACATCAAAAAAGCAGAAACTTGTCTCTAACCACCTGAAGGGCTTACAACGTCAAGGGAAATTTTGCTTATCTTGAAAGCCTCAAAACTGTTAACCCGCCCTCACCACTGCAGACCACAGCACTGCCTCAGACTTTGTCTGGTGCACAGAACAAAGTACAGACTGTGGTGTGCAAAACTGTAAATTCTTACTGAGGAAACATTATCATTCAGATCTTCCAAAATTACTTTGGCACTTCAGATTCAGAGGTGAACAACTTGAAACATGTGAGAGAACCGGGCTTTTCTGAGGAAATGTGCACCATATTTTTAGAAAACTTGGCCTCCTTGAGTCTGTCATGTTGTCAGGAGTTTGGGCATACGAAGTGATGAATCACTTTTCAAAGTGTAGCCTGTTTGATGAGCCTGGATTGATCTGAAGCCAAAGTGATGGTGACTGTGACAAGGGCTTGCAGAGGTTAAGCAGAGAAGGTGGTCGTATCCTGAGGACAACTTAGGACACTTGGTTTGTTTTTGGCATGTATTTGCTGAGCAGACTTCAGCATCAGAATGTACTTCAGAGAGAAACCTTAAGTAAATGAGGTTTTAAATTAGTACTTTCAAAGAGGCCTTGGGCAGGTTCCTCTGAGCCTCAGTGCTTCAGTATATTTGGCCTTAAAATGGGGTAGTCTTTTCTTGAGGTGTGTAGATGGGAGTGTTTTCCTGAGTATTTACTAAAGTAGGTAACATAGTTCTGAAGATCCATTGAATTTTTTTGTCTTGTGCCTAGAGTATAAGGAGCTCTGTGCTGTTTGTCCCATGTCCCTGTCAGACCATCCTTCTCCTCAAACCAAGCCTCTCAGCTTCTGTCCCAGCCCACAGCTTGCAGCCCAGCTGCCCACGCTGCTGGTGCCTGTCCTGGTAGTGGCTGGGCTCCTGCAGATTCTGCTGAGCAAGCGTGGGAAGGGCATTGCCTCCTGCTGGAGCAAGGGGCTGGGATGTCTTTTTCCACTGGAGAGAGGCCCCCGTGGCTGGTTCTGAGCCCTCATGCCCGTCGCATCAGCCCTGGGCACTCCAGCCCCTTCCTCACTGCTGGCCTTGGAGTAAAAGCAAAGGTGGGCTTGGCAGCTGGGCTCTGACAGCACAGCCTCACCCCATACCTGCACATCTCAAAACTGCACACTGAATTCACACAGTGTGATGTGTGATGCGTAGCTGTAACAATCACCATGATGAAATCCTGCTCAGCTGCTGCTTTTCTCCAGGTTTTGAAATCAAGGTTGGGTGTTTGTAAGGGTGTGTGTCCGTACAGGAGCGTGAGAGATGCTTTAGTCTGCTGACGTTGTTTGGCTCAACCTCTGTCAATGACAACCACAGCAATCAGTGCATTTTGGACTCAAAGCTATTTCCTTTCCTGCTGCAGATTATGTCTGGTATGCATAACGTGTTAATTTAACAAAGCAGTTCTTTTGATACAGCTTTAATTTTTTAACAACAGCTCGAAGGCAATGATGTACAGATTATATAGTGTCAGTTTCCCAATTAAAGTTTTACAGGAAAATACTCTGGTTTTGCTTTAAGCCTGTTTTGAATTCTTCCTTCTGGCACTTGTGCAAATGGAAACTGTGCTATTGCAAAGCATCCATTTGAAACCTTGAAATATTTATTGAGGCTGCATTGAATACTGAAGCAGGAATCTTCCTGTAGGCTTGTTGATGTCTGTCATATGCATTTATTTTGTAATTAAATGTCTGGAAGCTTGTGTGTGTGCCTGAGTGGTTGGTTTCTTGTGTTTTATTTTTTGCAGGTTTTGTTGTTGTTACACTGGTTTTTCTGATAAATGCTTTTAACTTGTCACTTTTAAGAGTTCTATGAAAAATTAGCCACAGCCAGACCACATCTTTGATGTGTAGCGATGAACCTCCTACTAATTGTGCAGAGCGCTGAGGAGGTGGCTAAACCGCTGCCCTTCCTAGAACACCAGACTTGTGAAGCTCATTGCTGCAGCAGAACACACCTGTTTGAAGGCTGGGGGATGGAGAACATCTGAAGGGACTAGCTGGGAAGATTTCAATCTTGAAACCCCAACCCACAGACTGAACTATTTTTTTTTTCTTTCCCCCTTTTTTTCTCTTCTTCCCAGCCCTTTGTCTTGGATAATATCAGGTCAGTGTCCTTTACTGTTTATAGAGCCTGGAAGCAACAGGGACTGACCATATCCAAAATTGCCCCCAGAGTGTGTTCCAAGGGATGTGATGGTGTGGAGCTGAATCTCAGAGGGCAAGGCACTGGCGTTAGACAGGACCAGGAGTCGCCAGCTCTGGTGACCACAGACCGTGCCTCTGTGAAGCTGCAGAACCAAATGCTCCTTGGCATTTCCCTACTGCCCTGGTGGCTCTCTCCAAGTACTCCCCACTGCTCATCCTGACCCGAGGCATATCCCTGCTCCAGGAGTCTCGTTCTCCTGGAGATTGTGTGATGTCTGAACTGTCAGATACCTAATTCAGATTAACTTGCAGCCTGGAGTCGCATGAGTTATTGCCCAGATTTGCAAGGCAGCAGGGCAGTATGAAGGTCTCTGTGGTTGCATTTCAATCCAGCTGCTTTTAAAGGATAGGGAGAATGATCCCTGAACCTGTGCCCACCCAATGGGCTGGAGCTGGGGCAGGCAGCTTCTCTGCCTTTGGAATGTGCTGAGAGGCTGAAGAATTCCCTGCTGCCAGAGTGCCAAGGAAGCCACCTGGCCCACTTTGAAACCAAATGCTGTGTCTCATGTGTTTATCACTTCCCTTGTTTTCGTTCTTTTTCCGTTTCCAACTAATCTCTTTGGATTAGTCCTACTGCTGAATAATTATGACTTCCATATCTACATCTATTTCTCAAGCTTGGCTGCATTATTTTTGGGCATCTATTTAAGACTTTGTTTATTTAAAAAAAAATACTGTGTCCGTATTTGTATATTCACATTTCAGAACTCACAAACAATGATACTTCTCACAGTACATCACTCTTCAAATATTTTTCTTAACAAGTAGAACTTTTTCAGTCATGCCAGAATCAACTTCATTATATGAATCCTATTTACAGATCCTATTTAGAGCATTTGCAGGGAGGGAATTAAATAGTCTGTTCTCACAGATACATATATCTGGTCCCATGTGAGAAGGGAAGGGGTAAGAATTGGTTGATATTTCAAGGAAATTACGGTAGTTACTGAAAAGAAAGGCTCTTCCTTTTTTTGTTCCTTTCCTTCCTTTTTTTTCCTTCCTTGGAAAAGATTTACACATTTATGTGGGAAATAAAAGCCAAAGCCTTCATTATCAACACCAAAAGAAATTGATTCTGCAGCAGTGTTTTTAGTTCAGTGACTTTATTTGTATAAAGGCCAATGGATGATGTAAAGATAATGGTTTTGTCTGAAGGATGTTAGCACAAGCTGACATGTAGCTTTTGCAGCACTGATGGGCTGCACCTGGTTGGTGCAGAAAGCACAAATGTGGGCAGAGTGGCCTGTCAGGCCCCACTTCATGCCTCACTTCAGAGGGTTTTAAATCATCTTGGGCAAGGGGGGAAGCAGCAACCCAGCTCAGGGATTTTGGAAAGTGTTTCTGTTGAGTTCCTCAGTTGAATGATGGCCGATGAGCTGTTGGGTTGGCAGAATTCATGTGATAGTTGGCTTTTGGAACTGATTAATGAAATTTGAATACTCTTTACATTTGAATGTAAAGGAAATCAGTTCCTCAGAAGTTTCCAGTACTACTGCAGCATTGAATGAGAAAAATAATGGAAGTTTGTTTGAGGCAATGCAGTTTAAATGAAGATGTGTTCAAACATGCATGAAGAGCAATGCAAATGAACTTTAGATTAATCTGGTGTTTAAAAAGGAGGAGTTTGGCGTGTTTTTAACTAGAGTGTCAGCATGGTACCCAATCTTGTTGGCCCAAAGTGCTCTGACACACTGCCTCAGTGACTTGCATTTTGAAGTTTCTGTTCAGGTGGTTGGGTCACCCATCAAAACAGGCTCACGGGGAGGGCAGGTTCTCCAAAGAGAGAGAAAAATTAGAAGGGCAGTTTCACATTAATTTTCTTCAATGCTGTACTGGACAGCCGGGGAGAGTGAGCAGAAGATGGTTGTGTGGAGGGACTGAGTAATGTGAAGACGTGCAGAATCAAAGCTGTTTTGGGGGCTGCCTGCCAGCTCTGAGGTGTGAGGTCGACAGGATGATCATTATCTATGGTGTATGAATGGTTCGGCCTCTGAACAGCACATTTGACACTACCAACTGGTTTATCTAGAGGTTTGGGGGGACAAGAAAAAGGGATTTTAGAGGTTTTCTTCTTTGTTTTACTTGAGAAATGGAGTGTGAAAGAAAGATCCTCAATAGGACTAGTTTCTGCTTCACATCACGGATGGTTTACACCTGATCTGACCAAAACCTTATCTCTGATCTGTCTGCCTTGAGCAAACATCCTTGTGGGTATCTGTTCACTTAGCTCTTCACCTCACTGGCCTTGGACAATGAGTGGGAGAACAGGAGGATTTTCATCTCTGTCAATGACAGCAGTGGAAAGTTGCAGGAATCCAAAAAAAACAGAGTCTGGAGAAGGGAGTGGGTCTTTGTCAGCTTGGCAGGACCACAGCGTGGCTGTGACTTGGGGCTTTACTGAGTGTGGTGTTTTTCACTCACCAGTGCCTTCTCAAGTTGATTGATTTTGTCAGAATTTGCTTTAAAAGGAATGAATTCTAATCAGTGGTTGTGAAACTTAAGGCAAACATGTCATTGAAAAGAAGCTTACAATGGTTTGATCAAGATCTCATGATTTGGGGTTTTCAGACATTTAAATGTGTTCAATTGCTGTGAAGCTGGAAGCACAGGTAGGAAAGACTAGCAATTAAAGTTGCATTGTGAGGAGGCAGATTCAGAACTTCCTGGAGCCTTGCTGATGGCATTTTCTGATTCCAGACTCCTAGTAATGTGTTTTTAATATTTATTTGGGTTTCGGTTTGGTCGAAGTCTGTTGCCATTTTACCCAAACCTCTTTTATAATGGTAGGTTTCTCTCATACCTCACTTGGAGCCTTGCTGGTGGTTTTCAACCTCTTCCAATTTGCAAACAACCTAAGAAAAACACCATTAAACTTGCAGAGCCCTATATTTTGAATGCAAAGCCATCTTGACCACAGGCTTGCTTTTCTTAGCTACCTTTTTACAGCTCATTGAAGAAGTACTCAGCAAAACTGGAGGTCTCGTGTCCCGGGGCTGAAAACCAGTAGCTTAACGCAGTGGGGCCCCGTTTCTGGTTGCTGGCTCTGCTGTAGCGGGAATACAGACTGTGCAAACCATATTTTACAGAACTTTTGTTCAATAAAAGTATGTCTTCAGCGTCGGTGCAGACTCTGTCTACCACAGTGGACTTTCTTGCTTCTGACTGGAGTTGGGGTTGGATTTGTTTGGATATTGTGGTGCTTTCTGACGCCTATTTAATTTCGCTGGAGTGGTATTTTTGTGACACCATGGTGCTGTGAGAGTTGTAAATTATTCTTTTACTCAAGTAGACTTTATAATTTGGTGGGGAAAATTGCTTTCCAGCAAAACTCGGCCTGAAAGTTAACATGTTCATTAGTCACTGCAGTGGCCCACAGTAGTACAACTTGCGGATTATTTTACAATATGTACTTTTCTGGTTGCTTGCACAAATGTAATACAAAAGTCGCTTTTTATATTAATCTTTAAAGTTTCGGCCTTGAATGCTTATAATTTCTGCATCCTGAATATTAACCAACAAAGGAAGCGAGGTTTTGTGTTCAAAGCCAGGAGGAGGAGACGGGAGGTCTGTGCAGTATTCCCAGTGCTGCGGTAATCTCGCTCTGGGATCTGGGGCGTGCTGTTTGCTGTGCCTCACTTCAGCTCATGCGTGGGGCAGGGAGACCTGGGTGCGTTCACTGGCCCAGCTGGGTGGAAGCTTTGATGCTCCATGGGATTGCTGCTGGAAAAATGTCATATTGTGTTCAGAGCACGGGGATCCGTGGGTTTAGGAGTTACCCCGACAGTTCCAAATGGCATTTCTTCCACTTCTGGCCGGGGCTGGCATCTGCCATGAACGCCCCCATCTTCACTGTTATTTTCCCCCCTCATATGTTTGGCACACAGGAGCGCAAGGAAATGCAGACTTTCAGAATCGGTACGACCACAGATGATGGTTTATCCTTGAATTCCACGTGTTATTCTGCAGTGTCCTGGTGTACAAGGGTGCCTCTCCCCAAAAAGTTCCTGCAGAAGCCCGGCACATTGTGTTACAGCTGGCCCCTTGTTAACTCTGAATTTCCCTAGTTCCTTTGCCTTTCCAGGTTTGAGTTAGACGGCTTGATGTTACTTCAGAGCCGTCCTTTTGATGGCTGGAAACGATAATAGCCTGTGTCATCTGCCCTTTAGAGGGAAGGGTTATGCCTCGTCCTTTATTCCTCGTCTCTCCTGACAAAACCCGTCCCCACAATGCGCCCGAGCCGCTCGCAGGTGTTCCCGCCGCTCTGCCCTCTCACATGCACCGCAAATTAGTAACAGAAGCTAATGGCCCAGCATGCGGCCATCAAAGGGCTGACAATTCCAGCCTTTCCAAAGGGCCCTTTATGTCGGAGCCCCCCACGAGGGCTGTCCGGCTGAAAGGGCCGTTTGTGCGTCCCTGTGTGCGGGCCGCAGCCGCGCCCCGCGGGCCGCGGGCCTCACGCTGCGCCCCGGGCCTGTTGCTGCTGGCAACAGATAAAAATCGCTGCTGGCCGCAGCGGGGCCCGCAGCGCATCAATCATCCGCGCAGATAAAGGCCCCGGGCCTTTGGCCCCGTCCCTCGCTTGTTCCGAAATAATTTCCACTGGCTGAGCATGCTATGGTGTAGGCTGGGTAATTCAGTCCAGAAAACTTCATTTCACTAAAAATGCTTTGATTCTTTTTTTTTCCTTTTTTTTTCCTTTTTTTTTTTCCTTTTTTTTTTTCTCCCCAAAGACTGTTTTTTTTGTTCAAATAGATGTTTGTTTCGAAAGGGGGAGTTTAACTGATGAAAGGGGATGCCGTGAAAGTTCAGAGTGAGCATAATAAATAGCACTGTGTGGTTAAATGTAAAGTACAACCAAGCGGCAGCAAAAGGAATTAGCATTTACCGGGAGTAACAAAGCACCTTCGCACTTTGGAAGACGCCTTTCAGCTTTGGCATCGTTCAGCTTCCTGAATTTATATATATTTAAATAGAGATTAATCTTTATATATGGATAACATCATTTCCACCACACCTTTATTAAAGAGATTTATAGCCGGGTATCAAATTACACTTTTAATACAGCCTAGTTGATTTTTTGGTAGCAGCAAATCATATTTGTAACTCTGAATAACTAAACAAATTTGACAGTAGCAAATTTTCTCCTTGACACAGCTAATTCTTCATCCTGTCCTAATGTTCTGCTGTATAGCCGTAAGAAATTGTGATGCTTAGAGCCTGACAGTCATAGGTTTTGTTCTTGCCACTTAGCAATCCTTCAAAGAAGAAACCATTGCAATTTAAATTGAGGGACATCACAGGCTCCATAGCAGGGAAACGCTCTTTGTAGATAAGCCCTGTTTTGTAATCTTGCTGGCTTGTGCAGTAAGGATGGGGTAGGTGGGATACAGAGGAATATTGAAGGTAAAAATCAAGTGTTAGGTCACAAATAAAATTGCTGTGGAAACCCTAAAAATTAAATCTCAGCCAGCCTGCCCTCTGCACAAGCTTCTTTGCATACTAATTGCACGAGTCTTTGTATTATTGTAGATACTAATTACCAGTAGTTCTCAGTGGGAATTGGACACCTAATTCTCTAATGCTGCTTTTAACCTCCCAGCTTACAAGCCTTGCATCTCAAGGCACCTCGATCCCGCTGCTGTCTTCTAAGTACAGGCTTGATCCAGCACACAGGCACTGCTGCTGCTTCGGTGATGGAGAATCCTGCAAAATTTTGCAGTGTAGGCATCATCTCTGGGCTGGACGTGATGATGGACTTCAACAACGACTGGAAAGGCTGGCTGAACAGTGAACTCTGAGTCTGCTGCAGTCACTTTACTGGGCTTTACTTTGCCTTACTGCTTGTATGGCTGTGTTGAAGCTAAAAGGACAGTTAAAAGGGTTAAATTCTCACCTGAATGGTATTCATGGGAGCTGAGCCTTTCCTTTCACCCAGACCAGACTTCACCTAGAGTGCCCTGGCAAAGAGCAGAGCTTCTGAAATATGACTTGTTGCTTTGTAGAGCCTAGTCTGCATTTCACACGTCACTGGATCAATGTGATTTATATGAAGAATTGGAGAAGTTTTGTGTAGAAACAGGGTGGTATTGGCCTGACAAAGTATGCTCGTGTGCTATGTCCTTCGGTATCTTCTCTAAAAACAAAACAGATTTTAAGATTGATCCTGGTGTATTTTGAAATAGGAACAGTAAAATAGTTTCCACCCAGCAAGGTCACTAAATGCTGGCATCAGATCTGAATGATGTGCCACTACCCTGTTTCCTCTTCTGCTTCTTTTTTTCAAAAACTCCTGTATAATGCTGCCTAAGAAATATTGCAGGGAATGACAGAGAAGGGTAGGCTTAAATAACCCTGAGGGTGCTTATCTTCCTTGGCATTAACTTCATATCCACATTCATTACATGAATGGGCCTGGGAAACTGTTTCTGTGACAAATTGGAGTGCAGGGTAGGTTGAACAGACTCAGTTCAATTTTGGGTAATGGTATACAATCATCTCTATGGCAATGCGTAATGCATGGTGTAGTTCCTCATTTAGAGAAGTTTGAATGCATAAAGCCCTATAAGAAACACTGAGATAACTCAGTTTCCTATTTTCAGGAGGAGTTGCAGTGTGCACAATTAGCTCCTCCATTCCCTCCCCTTCCTGTTAATAACACCAGAGAGGAGCTCCCTCCATCTCTGGCGCTGCCTTGTCAGGGTTGAGCTTCCATGGCAGCTGCAGTTGCGAGGAAGATGGGGAGCACGTGAGAGATGCTCAGGCAGGAGATGGACAGGCACATTGACACAGCCATTATTATTCCATGGCAGCCAGGATGGGTTCCTCTTCCATCGCCCCGCTGCGTGCATACATCAGACAAAAGACAGCTTCAATTTGAATGGGAAGATGAGTGGAGTCGGTGCTTGGGGAGAGCAGCCTCCAGAATCTTAACTAACACATCTGAGCCTTGCTGTACGACATGGCTGGGAGTTTGCTGAAAGGTTGCTTGTGGAAAATGTAACAGCACTTGTTGATAAATGTTCTTCGTGCTAATTGACCGCTGTGTTTGCAGACAGATGCGCTGACCTAGAGCTTCCCACGTGCTCGTGCAGATCCCTAAGATGGGCTAATTAACTGCTCCATCTTCATTTCCTTGGCAAAATCCACTGAGCAGAGTTATGCAAAGCAAGTGAAAGAAAACATTGGGCTGTAAGGAGTAGGAGACCTCGGCTACATATAATTTGTGTGTTAAGAAACGGCCAGCACTGGGTATCTTCAGGGAAAGACACAAAATTTCCTCTTTTATGGGTATAAATGAGAATAAGGAATGATCGGGAGGTCAAGAAATTGTTCTGCCTGCTGATTTTTAGATTTGGATATCATTTTATCAGCTAAACCTAGAACCTTCATCCTGCTTTTTAAGGCTTGTCTGATAGGTGCCCCATGGATGGATTTTAATCGCAGTGACCACTGCTAGGCAGGGGGAGGTTTACTTAAATATTTTAAATTAGGTACAGATCCACTGGCAACATTTTCTTCCATTTGTGTTAGATTGATGCCTGACTTGACCTAAATGGTTCACAACTGTCACAGCTTCCCAGTATTACTGCCTTGGTTTACTGGTGTGCACTGGTTTGGGGCTGTACATTACCCTGCTGATGGCACCTGCTCAGCATTGCTGGTTACACAAGAGGATGAGACAACGTTGTTCTGCCTGTGATCTTTGCAATATGGGTGTGCTAATGTTTCAGCCTGCCTTGCCATTTCTTTCAGCATGGTGTGGATCCCACCAGCTCGTGTGTTTAAATTATTGCTAAATTGCAGTGTTTTGAAGCCACAGGAATATTGCTTAAAGAACTCTTCTCATAAAACAGCTCATTAATATGTGTGATATTCAGGGTTTGCCAAAAGTTTTGTGGTCTGTCTTGCCTCCTCCACTCTTCGCTCCTCTCTGCCCTCAAAATGTCTGCAGGAAAGCGTGGGCAAAATTCATTCCCCTGTGGCTGTTTCAAACTACACAGTTCAGGCTCATCCTTTGATCCCTCCTCATGACTTTATTTCATTATCCCTTAAGTATAAGGAGGAAAGTTAATGACATCATAAAAACTAGAACTCTATAAAAGATGTTTCTGCTGATTTACTGCCAATGTACTAGCAGCATGTCATATAACTGCCCATTAAAGATGGTGAGTTGCTCTCCTGCCTGCAGCTTTCCTTATCACCAACCCTTTTATTTATGACCAGATTATAGGGTTTGGGTGTGCACAGTAAAACATAAAACTTATTTTTATCATGCATATAATTAACCCTTTAATTATGGAATTAAGTCGCATCCATCCTTCTTTTTAATTTAAAAAGGAATTATAAAATGTTCCTGTTTTTCTTCAAAGAGCCTAATGTGTTGCTGAGAGAATGCAGTTCATGGTTTCTGGTTATATCTGTCTTACCCTGTCCAAGCATTACCTAAACAATTATGATCAGTGAAGAGGACAGGAGAGACAGTAGAAGCTTCATTACTTAAATAAACAAAATCAATTTTTTTCCTGTTCAAGGAAGTTGAATTTGGTCTCTGGAAGCCCTGATCTTCTTGCTTGCCTGCTTCTTAAACTCTAGTTCTTTAGACATCCCTCCTCATCCCCTTAGGATACACAGTCAGCATGGTAAGCAGTTATTTGCCATCACAGAATCCCTCACCACTCTCACTGGGAGATCTGTCTGGTCGTGCACTCCAGGCTGTTGCTTTGAGCAGCATAACGTGAGTGTTTCTGTAGTACCCTTCCCACTGGGCCCAGTACCTCCTGATTACAAGGAAAGCTTCTTGTTTTGGCTACCAGGAACAATTTTGAATGCCAAACACTCCCTCCCTCCCACCTACAGCTCTAGATACTTCAAGATAAGCTTCCTACTCTGAAATTAGGGCTTCTCTCAAAGCATTCTGAGTTGTAGACAGGAGTGAGGAAAAGGTTGGGTGTTCTGACGTGACTCGTTGATCCTGAGAACCTTTGTCAGTGAAGTTACTTGTTTAAAATTAGTCATGTTCCTTGTGCATCAGGCCTCTTCAGTTAATGCAGCCAGGGTGGTTTGTTTGCTGGATACGAGGCATTGGATCTCAGTCTTGGGAATGCGCTGTGATCGACTTTCTACATTATTAAAAGCTGTTTGTCTTTTTGTCTTTTACCCAGTTAGTTGCTCTGATTTTGTTTTGCCGATCGTGAATTGCTGACAAAGACCAGGCATTCCTCAAGTGAAAAGCCAGAACAAAGCTTTGCATTCATACCATCTCTATTACCCAGGCTTTTTTATTAATACTGACATAGGTCTTGAAAACATCTAAGAACAAATACTCTCTAATAGCTGTTTTGCTGGGTTTTTCCTTGACTGTAGTAGGAGTTTAGGATTCCCATGTGCAGGGCTGATGGGCTGTTGTAGGGAGATGATAGTGAGGGGGACACTGTGATGGCTACACATTTGTCTCAACTGGAAACTTCTCTCTGATTGTTTCTGTTGTTTTGAGCCAGTTTCTTCTCCCTCCTTCCAGGAAGGAGAGGGAAATGTGATGTATGATTGCATAAGATCGTTTTTATTCATGTGAGTGATGAAATAGGAGAAGTTCCAAATGAGGAAGTCATAAAGAAAAATAATAAAGGAAGGAAGCAATGAATTCAACTCTCAATGCTTTGTTGTGTGGCTGTGATTTATAAAGAGGTTATTTATTTATTTCTTACATCTCTACATTGAGTAAGACAAATAATAATAATGTTTAAAAATAAAGTATTTCTGTGTCCATACTGGCTCCTGGCTGCCTGTGATCTGCTCACATTTTTTTTATTTAAGATACAGTAGGTATCTCTAAGCTGACAATAGCACTGATGCTCAAAGTCTAGGCAATAGACAGTAGTTTTGTTTTTTTAAAGATTCCCATTTTATGAGTAGTAAAGAATAGCAAGTACCACACTGTTCTGAGGGAAAGGTATTGAGCATGACCCATTCTTAATTACAAAACTGTTTTAGTTGATCTGGTGGCTTGAAATGATGCAGAACAACGCTATTGCCTTTGAGGCAAACCTTGGTAATTGTAGAGCTCTGTAATAGGTGGGTGTTCAAATTGAGTGGAGACTCCCAGGTCCCTGGGTGTCTAGGCTTGAGACTCAGAACCTGTCAGACAGGAAAGGGAAGCCCTTTGCATGAACCTCTCTTTACATGCTGGTTTTGAGGGTGGTGGTATCTCAGTTCGTTGGCTTAATGAGAAGTGGCCTCCTAAATCATAAAGGTCAGCTATTCCATGTGTGCGTTGGACCAGGTATTCAACGAGCTCCCCTCCCCCTTGTCTGGGCTTCCTAAGATCCCGTGCTCATTGAAATCTTAATTAATTAATAAGTAATCAGTTTTCAACTCTAGGGTATCAATTTGAAGGAAAAATTGATTTTCAAACCCAAATGTCTTAGACTATTTATATTCTGAAAGTACTGTGCATGTCAAAGTCCTATTTAGAAAAGTGTCCAACTCCACTCAAGGGCAGGCAGCCTGAGGAATAAATTAATTTTTACCCATCAGTGGATGAGTGTTACAGAGAAGAAGCTCTGAATATCAGTGTGCTGGTGAGAAGGAGCCTTGTGATTCTCACACCTGATCCAAAATTGGCCAAGTATTTAAAATGCACATTTCATTGCTGCCAGACATTTACCTAGGATGAACATTAATAGGATGAGAGGGAAAAAAATTAGAGGTTCAACAATAATTTGAAGTTCTCTGTTTATAATGTGAGAAATCATCAATTAATTCCATACCTGGAATAAAACATGCCCTAAGGCCTACCATCTGCCCACATTTAAACTTGAAGATAATAGATTTGGAAGAGAAGTTTGTAATTATTTGCTAGGTGGTTCTGATTAATTTACAAGGAAAATTGCTAATACCGATAGTGTATTACCCTGGGGCCAAGTGGAAATCACAATATTGAGGAAAGGGATAACAGGTAAATGATGGCTGGTGTGTTATCTGTTAGCCTGATTGGACAGTCTGATTATTTTTTCTTAAGCCACTAATGGATGCATATAAGATTAGAGTGTGCTTTGGACAACATGACTATAATTCTCACCTAACAGGCTGTGGAAAATAGGAAGTAAATATACCCCAGTGGCATTCTTAGAAATTAAAAATGCTAAAGGCTAGATTGTGGAATTATAACAGATTTACAGCAGCATGACTGAGATCAGAATCTTGCCTTGTAGCACTGAAAAATACATTTATGGGGTGATCTGTGCTAGAAAGAAATTATTGCACAGGGAATGCATGGGAGCAGACAACTCTGGCAAGTGCCCTTGTGCTTTGAAGATGTGCCGAAAAAGCCACTGCAGAGTCTTGTATTAAATTCGAGTTGAAAAAGACTTTACTGGACTGTAGCCCAGTGAGTATGGAGGAAGATAATTTATTTTGAGCTCTGAAATATTTAGTTTTGGCTGCTATTTACTCTCTTTGGAGAACACTGTGGACCTTCTGTGCACCATTACAGTTACAGCTGCGCAGCTGCACAGTTATAGAGACTGACCTTTAAAAAGGGTGTGAATTCCGTGTTGCCAAGATACAACTGGTGGAGCACAAGGCGTGTGTGACGTAGAGAGTCCTGCAATAACAGCAGAAAATTGGTAAGGTGAGACAGAGAACCCATCTCCCTGGCTGCTGGCCAGAGCCACTGCCATCAGCTTCACTGCTCCTCCAGTTCACTCCTGCTCCTGTGGTGGGTTGCTTTACTCAGTGATAGCAAAAGCTGAATGGAGAAGGACTTCTGAAATGATTTGGGTGGCTCTTTAGGTTAGGGTGGAACTGTCTCATCCATTTAAAAGAGGAACAAGCTCCTAAACAGTACCTCCTTCCCTGTGATAGAATTCTCCCCTGGGATTCAAGCAGGGAAGCAGAGCTGTGGATCCTTAGCAGCTTGTGTACACATACCTGGTGCCTGGTGACTTACACAGATCTCCCTCGGTTCCGTCAGACCCGATAAGTTATGAATCTCTGGCAACCTGCTGCATTTTTAGAAGGAAGAGGTAACAGTCATAACAGAGGAAAAAAACAGACTGGAATAGGTTTATGTTTTCCTTTTCTGTTCCATCTTGTGTTTTCTTTCTCATTGTAGAACCTTCTCTTACCTCCTCCCTTCTGCTGGGAGCTCTCCTGGCTGCCACTCATCTCTAAATAGTTGTGATAACTTGCAACATTGGGTTTGTGCTGGTGGATTGTTGCCATACGCCACTGTAAGTTGTCAGTGAGCGTCTGAAGCTGTCAGTCGAGCCACTCTTTCCAAGTCCTGCTGCTGTGTGAGCCTGAAAGCCTCCCCAGATGCCCCTGCTTCCCCCAGGACCAGGCTTTGCCCAGGCTCAGCGTGCTGCTGGGATGCAGCCGGTGCACGGGGATAATTGTGCTGCCGTCAGACCCAGCAGGGATCTGGGCAGGAATTTATTTCCATGGTCAAGTGCCTAAGTCAGAGGAAAGCTGGTGCAGCAGCGAGAAGAGAGGCTGTGGCAGGTTGCAGAGACAGGCTCCATGGCGTGGGATTGTCCTCATGCCGTGGGTCAGTCCATCATCTCTCCGTGCTCTGCTCTCTGCCATGGCTTTGGTGCAGGGGAATTGCATCCACCCAGCAAAACACTCAGGAGGGGAGTGCTGAGAGAGGCTGAGTGTCTGTCTCATTCTGCTTTAACTTTGGCAGAGGGATTGGCCGTGATTGCCCCTGATTTAATTGTTCAGACAACCATCTATTTACCATCAGTCTGTACAGAGCTTTCGTTCAAGCTAAACAGACATATGCTCTTTGTCACTGTCACAGTGTCAGCAAAGTTGCGGGCACTGCATTTCCAACGCTTCCTTTTATTGTCCAAAAACTATTCCGGAGGAACTGGAAGGAGCTACCTGCATTGTCTTGCCTGGATCTTCTTAGTTACACTTCAGCCCTTCATATTCAGGGAGTTTTATCTGAGAGTAATGTAATTTTTTTTT
>VYZR01096618.1:55873-72942 GCA_013400675.1 Oxylabes madagascariensis
AAGAACCCTGTGATAAAAATAAAGCTGCATTATACGTATTATGTAGATGTACTTTACTGTTTGATACTTGCATATCAGTGAAAGGTGAGGATATTTTATTCCAGCTTCAAAATTGCTGTTTTCAAGTGATTGAAAGTGCTTTCTCCATGGTGCCATTGCATGCATGTGACCTTCTGTGAGCTCCTTTCTCTCCCCCAGTGCCTTGTTGCCTCCCTCACTTTGCCATGATCTGGGGTAGGGGACTGAAGAAATTCTACTGCAATATAGTAGCCATTTTTTCTTCAATATTTAAGAGCTCTAGTTTTCATTTGTGACAGCAGTTTGAGGAATGTTACAGTGTCTTATCACAGTACATGGTATTACTTAGTGAAATGTAAGGCTCTAAAAGACACTATTTTAGAGTCCTGGTTAAGAAACAAATGTATTATGCATGCCTACATCTGCTTTTACTAAAGTGACAGGTACTAACTGTGCTGCTCTCCTCTTCCATTCACCTTTTTAATATGATTATCTGACTGTTTCAACAGAGCATAATTTGAAGAATGGATTATATACTGAGCATTCTTAATAAGACATGATAAAAGAGCAATTCATTTACTCCTCCCTTAAGTTTCACATGAGCCGAGTGAAATTTCTGCCGGTGCTTCTTTTGTGGGAAAACCAAAAACCATTGGTGCTGGGAGCTGCTCTCAGTCATCCTGGTTTCTTTCTTACCTTTACAGGTAATGAGACAAAACACACTGCAAGTATTATCACATCAATTAGATTCAAAGGAGGGATGATAAGATTAATCCTGTTTTATGGACAAATTGAGTTGTTATCGCATGTGGCTCATTGTTATGGAAAATAGAGTTAAAAGAAGGAAGATGTTCAGTGTAACAGGGATGGCCTTGGTGCAACTGAGGATGAGGTCAGGGGTGTGATACTTCACTCTGAGGACAGACCTGTCACCATCTCTTGATGATAATGTTTAACCACATCAGCTCTTGAATTTGAAGCCCTGCTAGCTTATTCCTGACCTTTTTTTTTCCCCCCCCTAAAATTGATTGTGCAATTATTTCCTCTAAAAGTCAGTAGCTGTAGCTTTATCCTTTTCTCACTTTGCCTACCATTGAGATGTCAGTAAAAGCTTTCTCAGGAAAGGTTATGGAAGAGGTGAGGTACCTAGACAACCTTTTATTGGACAAACTGCTGTAGCTGGAGAAAACAGACAAGCTCTTCTTTAGGTCTGGAGCAGAAGTGTCAAACTTCCTGCTGAGTGCAGCTTAGGAACGGGTAAATGGGATGAGCTTATTGTGCTCAAGCACCTCTAGTCTTATTGAAAAAAAAAAAATGGAGAAGCAAAAGCAAATCCAGCTTAATTCATCATGTGGGAGCTCACGACATGGCATGTTTTTCCCTTGCTAGGTGGTTCTGTGTTCTCAGAAGGCATTAGGTATTTCACACAAACACCAGGCAGAACGTGCGCCACGTGGTTCAAAGCTCTCTCAACTTGGCCTCAATCTGTGAGGGATCAGCTCTTCATGAAAACAGAATAATTATCCTGGCATGGACAGGGAAGTGGCTTAGTGTTAAGTGACACAGAAAGTACCTGTTTTGCATGCTGAAATAGCTATTTTCCAGGGAAAAAAAAAATTCTTTCAACCATACTGCTCCCTGGCCATGATAGTTTCTTCCTAACCTTATTTGCTGGTGTGGGATCTGTACTGGAGCACTGAACCTGATGCAGGTAGCACTCCATTATAATGTACTTAAAGTTGTATAGCTAGATACATAAAGGAATATAAATTTAATTTAATGGAATTATGAAAATCAATAAAGTAAAGTTAAACATGCAAACTCATCCAATACTCAGTCCTGCATGCACAGTCTTTATCTTCATGTTCACTTCTGGGTTTCCCCAGCTGCAAACACTATAAAATCTTCCCAGTGTGACCTCAGACAGGGTACTCACCATCTGTGCCTCCTTACCTCCTATGCACATGCTGACAGTATTTGCAAAGTGGTTTTTTTTGGGGGGGGAAGTTTTACAAGGGCAACTTTCTAGCAATTAATTATTTTATGTGACCCACATGCTTTTCTTTGTACGTTGTGCTCCTATGGTCTGAAGATTCCTAAATACTTTGCAGCTCATTGTGTTCCCTCAAGCGGGCTCCAGAGAAGGAACGTGTCTGTGCTGTGTTGTGTCTGACCCTCCCAAGGGAGTTTGGCAGAGCAGGTCTTTTAAATGAGCAACTCAAGAGGAGAGTGATAATCCTGCAGCAGGAAACTGTGTTTTTAGAGAGACAAACGCTGCATTGCTCTCCCTCCCTCGTCACGCTCTCCACAGGACCCTCCCTGCACAGAGGAGCTGCCTGTATGTGCACCTTATCCTTGCACGGGCTCATAAAATGATTCTAAACACAGACTTTGTTCTCTGTTGCTTCCCACTTTCTAAACAGTGCCTATCACCCCCTTCCTCCAATAAAATAGTCCTGGAAGCCTAATTGTGGTGGCCTTCTCGTTGAACTGTATATCATGCAGCTGTCTCTGAGACAGCTATAAATTCCAGCATTTATGTACCCTGAGCTTCCAAGTATCTTTAACTTTTATTGAAAAAGACAACATTAAATTACAGAGTTGGAGTAGCTCTCCTCCTCTCCTCCCATCTGGCAGGAGCCTGCCCTGCCTTTCCAAGTGGCAAAGCTTGCATGGACCCTGTAGGTCGCGTTTTCTTCCACGATGCTGAGCATTTATCAACTTGTGGGACCTTTGTTTCCATCTCCCCTGTTGTGGCCCTCAGAAATACCCCATATCAGTGCCCCTCTTTGAAGGGCTGGTCAGGAGCACAGTGCCCTGTGCAGCCCACGAGCTCTCACCAAGCACAGAATGCAGGAGAGTTGTCTTTGTGGTGCCGGCACCTATCAGCACACTGCTAATTACCTCGACGTTATTTATACCTCACTTCTTGAAGTCTGGAACACAACCCTTCCATTTTAATTTGAAGCCTTATCTTGGAGCTGAAAGATAAAACCAAAACATTGCATTTGCATGTAGATATCTGTTAGGAAACAATTTGGCCAACAATTAAGATACAGCCAGAGAGGGGGAAATTCCTCGTGCTGTAGGTCTTTAAGGAAGCACCAGAAGAGAATTTTTTTTGGAACTTCCAGTGATTTTCTGGGCACTCCGAAATGGCAGAGTTGCAGCAAGCAAGCAGGGCTCATTTAATCAGTGTTTTCCTCATTTAATCAGTGTACAGACATTTATGTGCCCTGTAGGACTGTACATGGTACAACTCGAGGGCTTGCCCTCTGCCTTTTGCCCAGTGGTGGAGAAAACCTGCACGTAGAAGATGAGGAATTTGGTTTGACCAGTCCTGGGTCGGTGATGATTTTTCTGCCTGTGGTGGTTTTTCCTTAGCTGGAGTCTGCAATTGGTGTGCTGCTTTCCACCCCTGCCTGCAGAGCCTTGGCTGTGCTCATGCTGCAGCGGCCCATGCTGGAGGCTGCAGAGATTTCTGCTTTCATCCCTGGGATGTTGGCAGGAAGGGCTGCAGAACATTCCCACACAAGACTTTGAACCAAACTGGAGGTGGGGGTCAGTCCTGCCTGGAGGTCTAGGCTGGTGGAACAACAACTCCCCTCCAAAGCCATGGGCCCCCAGTGTTTCAGGAACTCTCTGCCAGAGCTACTTTCTTCCCACAATGTTAAATTGTTCTGCATTTCAATTGTATTGCTAAACCATGTAAACCTTAATAATTAGAGTCTCTGTTGAGCAAGATGTTTGTAGGTCAGCTGCACATATTAGTAGAGAGTTCCAGTCATAGACATGTTTAATTTGGTGATGTGCAACTCTGCACTCAGCATGCAAGTAAAGAATTCACTGTGGCTGCTTATTAGTGATTATCATCACTTTATAGCCTGTGTTCTCTCTGTTTCATCGTTGCTTCATAAATATATTTCCTTAGAAAAGTGGATGGGCAGAGGAGTCAGAAAATCCTCCTTATCTTCTTGCCCAAATTATATTTTAAAAGTAAAATTCAGAAGTTAAACGGCATCTTGCCTTATGTTATTATTTTCCTGTCATGCATGGTGAAGGAGGAATCTTTTATTTAAAGGGTTTATAGACAGGTTAATTGACTTCTGACTTAGTAAAAATACATGTTTCCCTTGGAAATCCTGGATTCTAAAACTAATCCAATTGTCCTAAATTTGAGGAAAATTGTGCTCTGTTTTCCCTTTAGAGCTCTCCCATATGCTAATTCTTATTTTATATCGTAAATATGCAGTGACAGCACTCGTGGGCTTTCTCTTTTTTCACACCATACATTATGTTACATGTTTGAGAGCAGAATTCATCGTTTACACTCTGAGCGACTGCAAGGATGCTCAGTGCTGTGCACAAGTTGTTTGGGTGTCCCTGTCAGATACTGGAGGCAAAGACTGTCTGTGCAGCTCTTGGAGGACCTACTTTATTTGTAGATTGTTTGTTCTGGCCAGATTTTAAATACTTCAATGATTACATATTTTCCATTAAAACAAGAAGAAGGGGGAACAATATGATGGCAAACCAATAAACTCAGCAGCATGAAATGAGATGTTGGTCTAGGAAGTCACATTAGGAAGCAGGGAGAAGTGGGAATGACCAATCCAAGCAGTTTGCTGTAGCTTCCCTTTTATTTCCAGTACAACAAGCTGTAGGTCTTCCTTGCAAAGCACTTGTTTAATTACAGCTTCAGGAACATAAAGCCTGTTATTATTTTAACAGAAGGAGCTGAGACTGAAATAAAGCTGAGCTGGGCCCATGTCTTTTCCTGGCAACTTGTAATTTCATGGATGGAAAAAACACCTGTTCAGTGGGGAATCCTTATCATTATGTTTTAGATTTCCCCATTAATTTATTTTACAGTCTTTAAGCACATATACAGATGGAAAGCAATCACGTTTAAGGCCTCTCATCACTCTCTCCCTAGGAATTATGGTGGGGATGTCACTTCTTCATTAATTTACCACAGCAAGCTCAGGATTTACCTGTGCAGTGAGTGCTGGCTGGGGACAGTGGGACACAGGGACATGCTCTGCAGGGCACCAGGCACAGGCCAGCCCCATCCCTGGGGGGAGGCCACCTGCAGCTCAGCAGTTGTAGTGCCCTGGGGCTTTGCACCCTTGTCAAGATTAAAATCTTCACCTTCAGCTATCACCACATAGCCAGGAGTTATAAAACAATTTCACTGACATAGCTCAAAAAAATTAGACTCAAAAAGGCACCTTTGTGTCCTTGTAAGCAGGATTTAGCAGTGTTTGGTTTTGGAGGTGGCTGCCTTTAGATCCTGGTCCCGGGGAAGGGTTTGAGGACGTGCTGTCCCCCCTTGCTGGCAGTGGCAGGCAGGGTCAGGGCACAAAGGTGAGCTGTGTGGCCACACCACGTGTGACTTGGAGCATAAACAGGAACATTTCCCAGAGCTGGAGGTTGGAGTCGCTGCCATTGGGCTGGATTTGAATGAAAGCAGCAAACCTATGAAGTGCTGAAAATGCTGATTTGGTTCTTTGGTCCTTTTTCTACAGAGGAATATCTGGTTTTATTTTTTGTGCTGTCGAAGTAGAATAAGCTTTGAACATTGAACTGAAATGACCCTTTGAAGGACCAAAGAGAGCACCTGGAGATGAAGGCTGAACCCAGTTTGGCTTGCAGCAATTAGCTTGTATTACAAATGACAAAATGAGATAAGGTGATCATGAGGTCTTGCCAGCTTGGGAAATTGCTAGTGGGATATAGAGATTTCCATTTTCACTGGGCAGCTCAAATCAGAATCAGTTAAAAGCTGAAGCTGCCTGATGCCTGTTGAACGCTTGAAATGCTCTGGGTGACAGCACAGTGTGTCCCTGCAGGTGGTTTGTGTTATCCACAAACTCTGGCGGTGCCACTGGCCCCAGGGCGACTGGCTCTGCTCTCTCTGAAGCATTCACTGACACACAGAATAAGCTCTTCCCTGTGAGGGTGGTGAGGCACTGGAACAGGTTGCCCAGAGCAGCTACCTTATCCCTGGGGGTGTCTCAGGCCAGGTTGGGTGGGATGTTGAGCAAGGAGCAGCTCTGGTCATCCCCAGCATGGATGTGGCCACATAGCAGCGAGGCAGCCAGAGCCTCCCATGGTGTGCAGCGAATTTTGTGCCACTTCTCCAAATTTTAGCACCAGCACCCTGAAGATACCGTGTGGGCAACAGGCTGTGGGGTGGGCACACTGCTGGTACCTTTCCTTGAGCAAGGCCTGCCAAGGCAAAGGATGGAGTTTGTCATAGGATAGACTGGAGTGCTGCTGTTCCAGCAATTTGTTGTTAATAAATATGCATAAAAATTGAAGCAAAGGAGTATCAATACTACCTCGTGATCATTTGACTCTCCATAAATTTCGTGACAAGGAGGAAAGTAATCTGTTGTGGGGGAGAGCAGGGAGGCTTCTCTTCTTTCACCCTCCCCTCCTTCATTCCTCTTTTAATAAAGAAAATCACTTTTCTTTGTCACCATTTTAATGATTCCCAGGGCACTTCACAGCACAGACATAAATCTGGAAATCAGCTCTCAGAAAGAATGAGAGATTTCTCTTCTCTAAATCACAAAAGTATGCTGAGCTCTTTGTAAATCCCCACAACAATGTAATTGCGGTTCTCCCATCATTATGTGGAATGTTTTTGGTGGCTTGTTTACAAGCTAAATAAATAGCTGTGCAAAACATCTGGAACCACAGTATGTCTTAAAAAGCTGCTTTTAGTAGGGCTTAGAATCTCAGTTATTACTGAGCTTGAGTCTTTCTGATCTGATTGGGATATATTAATAAACTGTATGGAAATATTTGCCTGAAATACGATTAGTGCTCTTAATTATTCATAGTGAGAGTTAGAATGATTAGTGCTTTATGGGGAGACTGCATTGATCTTTCTGTATAGTAAAAAACCCACAAAACCTTGTGCCCAGATGGTTCCACTGTCCACTATTTACAAGCACAGGGGGTTAGGGCAGAACCAAGAGTGAGAGAGGTGTAGGAACTTCCATCAGATTCTTAGGTAAACTCTTGGTTTCCCAGGGTTTTGCCTGATAGGCGTACTGTGAAGCAATGTTGGGGTTCTTTTAGCCCTGCAGATACGTTTCTCGAGAAGAGAAGCTAAAATTCTTAAAATGAAAGCTAATCCACTGAAGCTTAGTGGATTAGTTTGTGTAATAGTAAATAATAATAATAACAGGCAGTGGTAAGCAGTGTGGTCTCCTGAGGTCTTGGCTGAAGCATCGGGAAACTTGCAATGGCATCCATCAGCTCATGGTAACTGAATGTTTCTCAGCTACAGAACCTTCAGAGCTGATTTTGAAGATCCCCCTGCATTACTGTGAGCCTGACCAAGCAATCTCATTTCAGCAGACTTTTTAAGCTGGGTGTGAAAGCTCATAACTAGGTAAACCTTTTCCTCTGGGAGGAACAATCAAATTTTTTGTCTGTGATTCACTCGGTTGCCTTTGTATGGTCCTATGTTTAACACACTGTGGACGTTTGGGATCAGTAGGAGAAAGGGTCTGGAGTGGAGGGGCTTCAGCTGGAGACCTGCCCTGGGGATGCCCCTGTGCTCTGAGTAGACCAAAACAATTCTCATTTGAGTTCTGCAACATCCAGTGTAAGTTTTAGTTCCAGCACTCACGTAAGGACTTAGTAAATCAACATGAAATGTATGATAGTTACTGTACTGGTAAATCATGTTGCCTGGGTCATTGCCCACATTAGCCTAACACAGTAGCTCTTGTGATTTGTGTGGGGTTGTCAGTGCAGTGCTGTGCCTGGTAGAGGTCTGTGTGTTGTTTTCTGACCAAAAAGAAATTGTGAATAGGCTGTCCCGGAGCAGAAATCCTCCCCTGTGTTTTTTGGATTGGTTGCATTAATCTAAAATGATTTCTCAAAGGCAGAGGCAAACTGAGCATGTGAAAGGCTTTCCAAAGCTTTTGGAAAAAGCAGAGATGCTGGGGTGGATTGCCATGCTTCCAGCAAAGAGCACGAGAGAGTTGATCCTGCTGAGAGAAAGGAGGGCCTAGATGGTCCTGTCCAGAGCTGGGATGCTGTGAACACTACAGGGTGAAGTCCTTCCCAAAAATCCCACTTTAACTGGTCAAAAGCCTAAGCTGGGTGGCAAGGCCTGGGGCCTGCTACTTCTCACTGTTTGCCTCATTCTTCTAATTTTGTGGGCCTTCAGAAAACATTTGGGATTCTCATCAAAGTTTGACAGTTCTCTACTGTACTCCCTTTTTCTTAAAAAAAAAAAAAAAAAAAAAGAGGTTTTTATTGTTGCAGCTGGGGATTTCTTTTTCCCCCAGTACACAAAGGGATAATGGGCTCTGAGAGCAAGTGCTGCAACAGCCAGGAACCCTTGAGACCACAGACCAGCCTTCAGAAGACTTTGCGTCTTTGTGTGACTGTGGACCATTTACTGGGGTTACCAAAATGTTGAGAGAGGGGATAATTGGCAGATTCCTGTCCTTGTCACATGCAGTGAAAAAGGATTGACCCAGAAATTTTAAGTACTTTTCCCTATCAGGTATTTGAGAATTGCTGTAGTCGGCTCATGGCCCTGCAAAAAAAAATATTAAACTCAATGAAAGCAAAACAACTGATATTAATATGTGATTAAAACAAGCTTTTCTAGGCTTAACACTAGTCCTTGTGCTGGTTATTGAATACAATGGAAATTGCACCGTAAATTTTCCATGCAACATTGAGAAAATAATACTTACAGTGTGTTTGATGGTCTTTTACACTGCAATTAGCAGGGAAAGATTGCTTTGGGGAAGGGTTTTCCCTTTTAAATACAACATTTCAGAATGGAATAAGACTTTGTTTACCAGTCTGGTATTGAAATGATTACTTTTAAAGCGTGACTTGAGCAACCCTGATTGCCTCCTGCAATGAAGGGGGAGAGAACGAAATTCCCATTTTTTACCACAGCAAAGTCTCATTCCTTGTGTCGCTTGAAGGATCTGTGGTGCTCAGCCACATGAATTGAGTCCTATGGATTTCAAAAGTTTTGCTTTTCAAACTTGAGAGGAGCTGCACCAGTTGTAACTTTTATGAGGAAAAATCTGTTATAGAATATGCCTAAAAGGGAAAAGAAAACATGTCTGTCCAGGCTGGCCAACTGGCACAGGCCTGTGTAGTAGTAAAACGGGTAATTTTCAGCCACATGGGCCAGGGAAGATCCAGAGCTGGGCTTTTTCCCTTCCTTCCTTCTTTCAGAATACTTTGGAGACTTCTAAAATAAACCACAGCTCAGGCCAAAAAAATAGCCACTCTAAAATCACTTCCATCCGTGGCCGGGGGTATGTCATACTCGAGTTTACTGGAGTGCTGTGGAACGCCTATGCACTTGTCAAAAAAAACCAACAAAAAAAGGGAGTGGGGGATCTACCTCATCTCCTTTTTCTTCCAACCACCCCCTCTTTCATGCGCCTTCCCAAATCTGTCATAAAAGGTATCCCAAGGTGGTTGTTAGCGAGCTCCCCTCATGAGAGATGATTAAAGCCAGATGAGTCGGAGCCCCGAAACACAGTCCCTTTGTTAGGAAAAACAAAGGCCTTGGTAATTGGATTCACATTGAGTGAGGCACT
Organism: Oxylabes madagascariensis; assembly: GCA_013400675.1. NCBI lineage: Eukaryota > Metazoa > Chordata > Aves > Passeriformes > Timaliidae > Oxylabes > Oxylabes madagascariensis. Next base: position 65,494 of record VYZR01096618.1, read on the forward strand.
TAAAACAGCAAAGTAACAAGAAAAATCTGCCGGGTTATGTCATAACTGCCAGGGTGGGTGTTTTGTTATTTTAAAAGAGCATGACCGTCTCATTTTTTTACTAGCTTAGTCTGGTATATTGAAGTGGAAGATTAAAAATATATATATATCCCAAATTGTAACATATTTTACACAACCAACAGAGAGAGTTTGGGACATGGGAAGCAGCAGGATCCGGAGCAGGTCACCGTGCTGGTGCAATTGCCATAAAGCAAGGAGCTGTTTCCATCCGCTTGCCAATGTTGTGATGTGCTGTATAGGATATACCCTCCAGGAGCCTTTGGCGGGGCAAAGAGTCAATCCCAGCGTATCACTCATCCCTAAATCTCACTTGTTTGGCTCATGGATAAACTATTCAGCTTCCAGTTGGCCTGCAGAGTCATTTTCCATAGCTTGGGAGCAGGCGTGTACAGATGGGAATTAGTCGTCACCATCTTGTGCTGTGTTTGAGGAAAAAGCTAATAAATACCAAATTGAAGGGAGACCTGAGCTGTCTTGGGGATTTACTGCAGCAGTGCGTGTCTTCCAGACCTTTGATCATCGATTTTGCTTGGAGCACTAACGGTACAAGGAACAGCTGAATGTTCCAGGTTATCAGGCCTCCAAAAAAACAGGTTGGTGTTACTTACAGAGGTGCTAGTGAGATCTTGCAGGAAGGATGTGAAGTGGCTTTCAAGAATTGCTTTTCACTGTGTCATGGCAAACAATTTTAGATTTAATATGCAAATGTCTGCCAAAGAAAAGTATCTGGTTTGGCAAAGACTGATTTATTCCATCATAGGCTCCAGAGTAAAAATAAAAACAACTACAGAAAATAATCTGCTCTGAAGATCCCAGCGCCTATAAAAGATTAGTCTTAAGAAGAGTTAGCAGAGTGTTGAAAAATGTCGTGTCTTGTTTTCCATTGAAACTTGGCTGGCAATCTTGGATGGAAAACCCAGAATCACACAGCCTAACACCCGCAAAGCTCAGCACTTTTCAGCTCAGATTAAAACACTCGTACTCGTCTGCTTTCTTGTTGCAAAGGCGTGATGCACACAGCTCCTGGGGAGAGCGAACCTTTGATACCAAGTCAGTCATTAGGTAAGGGGTAGTGCTCATTCCTCACTTTGGAGACAGTACAGGTCTTCTTTATTAAAATTTCACAAAGCTCTCGGGGATTAAGGCACCCAGGTTCCATTGATATGAATTAAGCATCCAGATCCTGCTGGTAGCTTTATAAAAACAGCTTTTCTTCCTCAGAGTCAGTGTACCTGTAGTTCAGGGGTTTTGTTCTGGATCCCAACATCCCCAGGAGGAGCCGGGTTCAGTGTGAGGCCACAACAGGTTTTGCAAACATAGTCAAACTCCTTCCCTGTGTCAGGGACCAAGGTGATGCACCGCTGAATGACAGGATTTTTTTTCTTTTCTTTCTTTGGGTGGGTTTTTTTTCTTTTTTTTTCTTCTCCCTTGAAGGAGCTGCAGCATTTGTGCTTCACAGGATGTCTGTCTTCCTCTCCTCAGCTGCACAGTCACTTGTCTGAGCTCTTGGTGCTTCTCCATCATCCCTGTTCAGACCTGAGTTCCCGTGGAGGTCCAGCAGCAGCAGCTTCTCTCTGTGCTGGCCTTTCTTGGTTCTCATTCAGCCCCTGGGTTTAAACTCCCAGGAAAAGTGAGAGAAGAGATCTTGCAGGACTAAGGAGTTCCCACTTCATTCTTTACTTAGATGGGAAAGAGCCAAAGGGATTTAATTCTCTTTTTGCCCTTGCTGACTCTGAGAACAGAGGGAGAAAGCTGAGTTGTTGGAGGATTTAGTGCCTAAAGCCATGTCTCATTTCTATAAGGCCCTCATGCTCTGTTGGTAATCTCTGAACTGTTTCTTCAGGGATGAACAAACCTCAGTCACTGAGTGTGCACTGAAAAAAAACTATACTAGACTGGTGCTGCTTTTCCAGGAGCTGTGAGCACAGGCTGATGTATTCCACCAGGGAATAGAGTCATTTCCCTCCTTCATATGTGCTGTTACATCTCTGTTCTTGGTCCAGCACAAGCATCATTTCCCAAGGCTCTACTGCAGGGAAGAGTTGTGAATGCAGCCCTTAAGTCCTAACTAAGCCCTTGAATCTTAGGCCTTAGTAGTGTTGGTATGATACAAATTAAGCCTTACCTGTAAATTAGTTTGACAGTTACTCAGAATTGGCTGGGGACAGCTGCTGAAACCCACTTCTACAACATCTGCAAATGATGGGGTTGCAGAAGCTCGTGCATTTGGGGAGCACACAGGGGAAAGCAGGGAGATCGATGGACTCTCATCTGGCAGAGACCAGGTGGAAGAGCAAAACCAGGAGCCAGCAGAGTCTTTGGACGGTCTTCCCAGCCTCACCCCCCATGGTTCAGGTGTAGCAGGCAGCCCGTCAGGGTGCTCAAAGCACGGAAGGCTCAGCATGTCTCCATACCCGCCCCACTCAGGAACGGCAATAGCAGGGAAATAAGCAGCTCAGCATCTAGAGGTGTGCTGGGGAGGAAGGAGCCGCAGCTCTCCTCATCCCTGCAAACCCATTCCACGTTTGCCTGCAGTCGGGCTTATTGCTCACAGAAACCTGAACTGCCTGTAATGCACCAGATGTGCAAAAAGAGCAGCCGTTCCTCTTGCTATCATAGGCAGCCACACTTACAACAACAGCGACTTGTGCTTTGATTGCTTGTCTAAAACTAAAATTCAATTATGCAGTGCAGGCAGGCTTTGCTGTGACACAGAGGGTTAGAAATTAATGTTAACACTGTTTCTGGTTAAGACTTTTTGTGTTGATAAATAATTCATAAGGCAGTTAGCTCTTTGAGTCTGACAACACAAGAATATATTAATACAGTAGACTCAGCTAAAGGTCAGCCCTGAACAGTGAAGCATCTGAGCCATCTTTTATTCATTTTCTGACACAGACTCATTAATTATTACCACATTTGAAGGTCTGCACGGGAAAAGTGCTAATGAGAAAAAGGATATTGGGTTTGATATCTGACGCTCACTCTTTGAAATTACTTTAGATTAAAAAAAAAAGAGAGCAGAGAGAACAATACAAAACAGGCCAGGTGAGACCTTTTCTTTAATAAAAAATAAAAAATGAAAAACTAAAGATCAATTGGGAGACATTATTCAATCAAAACCAGATGCTGCTGGGTTGCCAGTTTGAGTGGCTGATGGATGATGAAGTTTTTAAGAAAGCATTAATAAATACATGATTAAAAGATGTAGTTACTTTGACTCTTACTTGTTGCCCTCAGGTTTGTTTTCCACATTTTTCATTTTGGCTGGCCATTTACCTTCCTACGCTGTTCATGATCACAAAAATGAGGGTTGTTCTGGCTTTGTGCTGTTGCTCCTGATGTTTTTCCATACTTTTTCCATGCCATGCTGGTTTTAAATACCTTACAAAACCTACCTTGATACATTTATCCATGCAACCATCTACCACCAAAGGAGAGGGTTGCTTTTCTCATTTAGCCTGGTTTCCTAGGAAAGCACGATCTGTGCAATCACATCCTTGTGTGTGTCTGTACTTCCTCATTCTAATAATTTTTTTAATCCCATCAGAGAATTGGTCCATCAAATTTGATGAAACAATAAATATCTCAAACCCAGTAAATTCTTGCAGTGTTTGGGGTAGGGGGGAGGTGAGAAAAGAACACATCTTCAGTATTCCCAGCAGGGAAAATGTTGAAGCTTAAGCTTACGCCTTATTAGATATCAGAGAATTTACACAAGAAGGAACTCTAAGCACAGGCCAAAGACAGTGGGGCCTCGTTAGCAGTTCTGCTGGGGGAAGTGTCTGGGGACAGGATGTGAACAGAGCTCTGTTTATCCATAAGACAGATGAGGTCTCCTCGTGCTTTTGGATTTGTTAGCACAGGTGTGTCTTGTATTTATTAACGAACATGCAGGAACCAGACCTGGCCAATTCATGGAAGTCAGTGGGACTGTGATGATACCAGCTTGAAGGTTTGATGTGTGTGCGTGCAACTTGAAAAAAATACATACTTCCAGCTCCTGGACTTCCAAGTAATGGCTTGTCTTTACCATCAGGTTAAAGTCAGGTCACCACTATACCCAGTAATCTTTACTGCTTACAGCATGTTTCCATGGAGTTCCTGGGGAAATGCAGCAGCCTGGTAGGGAAATACTGCACTGCTTACATGATTTTGGTCTATTAAATATTCCTTATTTACATAGTGCAGCCTGTGCTTTGATACGTACTATGCCTGTGAAAGAGGTGAATTAAGGTTTTTTCGTGTGCTAGTAGATAAATGGAAACCTGCCTCATATGGGCAGAAAGAAATGATCGATCTATTTTGAGTTTCATTTAGTCTCACTCAGAAAAAAATATATTTTCTAAAACTGTGATGAAACGGTTGCTTTACAAATAGAGCTTTTCTCCATGCAATCAAAATTGCAGTAAAAGATACACCCATTATTGATGTGAAAATTGAACCACACTGAGATATAGATATAATATGGTGTATTTGATGTAGTCATGGAAGGGAAGAGAGCACTGGAGCTAAGACTAAACTCTTCCTTAGCTTTCATGCCACTGTGCTTTGTTGCTGCTCTTTGTGCAGGAGGGGAGAGCTTGCTTCTAATACTGCACCATCATTCAGGGCTGTCGTGCTTTGTCACAGGTAATCCCATCTGTCTTACAGGAGTTTACAGAAACATCTTGTCTCTCCGCACAATAAAATGTGCTCATCTTCACAACCCAATTGCCAGCCTGAAACTTCCAGTACAATGTCACCTGCTGCAGAGAGCAGCTTAGATTCCCAAAATAAGTGCAGTTATTTGTTAAAAATGGCTGGGCTGTGATTTCTTCCTAAACTAAGGCAAAATTTAAAAATTTAAGGTAAATGTCACTCACCTTGGTTAAAAGTCACCTGATTTTTCAAGGAGGCTTTGAAATACAGAGATCCACTTCTCATCCATCCCTGGGTTGTAGCTGCTGGTGCAATGTGAGAGACCTTCCCTTTGTCAGAGCTCGGCTGAGTAAACTGGCAAACTGTTCACTAAACCAGTGAATGATGTTTCAAGGCTGTGAAAATATTAGCATGTAATGTAACATCTCTGGAAATGTAATGTTTGCTACAGCTGTGTATAAATTTGTTTAATGGGTCTCTAACTCACCATCAGACTCATAAAGGCAGCCACTGTACAGGCTATTAGGCTGCAGTAACTTAATTGCTCGTTAATTGGGTAATTAGTGCTTTGTTTTGCTTTAAAGCCTAAACACTCATAAAAAGTGAATTAGCTGAGTAAACAAGAATGGAATTTTCATGATATGCTGTCCCAGTTATTGCACATAATTAATCAACCTTTTATTATCATTCCTTTTTCTTTTTTTTTTCCCTCTTGGTGACTGCCTCAGGTAGGTTGGATAAACATCCCAGTTGAAAGCCCAAGGAAGGTGCCCCCAGTATATCTCATTAGCTGAGGGTGGTACCTATATTCCATGATTAAGGGGGTTTGTGTACTGCTCCCAGAAGCGGAGAGGGTCATGGGCAACTCAAGTGACTTGGTGGAGCTGGTTGGCTCTTAGGTGGGGAGCTGTGCAAGAAAGGACTAATTTACCCCTTCCCATTTCCTGGTATAGTGGTGTTCAGTTCCACAGCTCAGCCTAATCTACCAGAAATGTAAATGAAAACCCAGCAGCCTGGAAAACTGGTTTATTTAACCAAGATGTGCATTAACATGAAACTGTTGCTGTACTACTTTAGGTATTTGGGCAAGAGATGGGCCTGCAAATGAATGTTCTCAGCAGTAAATGTCCCCCTGGCTTTAACACAGGTAGTTAAGCTAAATATTGGGAAAGGAAGAAGTTAATGGAAAGCCTCTTTGCACCCAACTGTAGGAAGCTTAATTTGCACTCCCAAACAGGATCCCAGCACCCTCATCCCTGCCAGGGTCACACAGTCCTGAGTGCCAAAAGGATTGCAATTGCTGTGCTGCTTGAACAGTGAACGTCCTTAATTGGGATGACGGCCTTTGCTCTAACGAGCGGCTGCAGTCGTGCTGTAGGTGCTCCATGGTGCTCTGCCTTCCATTGCTGGGCCTGACTGTTTAATGATGTCTTAATTGGCTTTGAGAACTCCTCAAGAGGAGGAGAGCAGGAAAGAAAGGAATTGGTGCGTTTTTTATTATGTTTATTCTTGCTTTAGAGAAAATTTTAAAGGGAGGACAGCTGAGGTCGAATAGTGCTCTCGTCGTGTTGTATTTCACGTAGAATTTTATATGTGAAGAACATTTTGGTTCCAGTCTAAAGCAGTGGAAGTTAATGCTGGGTTTCCACATTGAAGGGAAGTTAAGTATTTACTGGTAGAAGCAAATGTCAGCTGCCTGAGCATTCACTGGGTAAGGCTAAAAAATTTGGTGCACAAAGAGAGCACGAAACGCAATTAAAGTGAGTCCCAGTAACTTTTATATTTGGCACTTGTGGTCAGATGTTGATACTAAATATAAGCAGAACTGTACTGTAAAAATTAGACCTCTTTTATTGCAGAGCAATTGAGGTTTTATGAAGAATGGCACCAATCCACGGAGACTTTTTCCTAGTGAGCTGATAAAGGGAACAGCTGCAAAGTTTGACGTGTAGAAAGTTTGAGTTAGAAATCTTTGATCTGCTTGAATATATGAAGTTAAACACTTCTTTCATGCTTCACGTTTTCCAGATTCAGCACTGTCTATGGTTGCTTTCTTGGCTGTGCTCTGCACAGGCATCAGTTAGCAAAGGGCTGAATGGTGTGTGAAGAAGAGCACCAGGCTCTTCCCTCCAGCATCGTAGGTTGGCTCTGGATGGCCTCCTGGGAGCAGAATTTCTTAGAGATCTGGTTTGGTGTGTTTGGCTTTTATTTAAAACCCATCTGTCTGTAACGTGCAGAAGTTTGCCACGTAGCTGCTGCTGTGTTGTGAGACACTGGAGCATGAAAGGGCTTGGCTGGTGGGGTGGCTGTGGTTTTCTAGCGCTCAGAATCCGGCTGAATATGGCCTAGTCTTTTTATTGATCCTGGGGAGGGCTGGAGCTAAAGGAAGGACTGGCCAGAGTCAGGAACCAGGCGCCTGGAGTTAAAATAGCCAGATGAATCCTGTCTTGATTGTCTCTTACAGACCTGGCGTTTCTTGAAATCACTAATTGAGCAATAAACACTCCTTTTCTTTGTTGACTGCAGTAACTCCACTAGACCATCACTTATTGTTTTTACTTCTTGAGAGATTGTGCCATGCAAAACTTATAAAAACTCAGGAAGAGACTTTGCTGTTGTTATGAAAAGAATTAGAGGAAATAGTGATCTTAATGAAAAGATTGAAACTATTTGAAATACCTTGCCTTTCTCTGCACTTTTTTAATGTATGCTGCAAAATTCTCTACAAAAATGCTGTCTTTAAAAAAA
>VYZR01096621.1:0-19452 GCA_013400675.1 Oxylabes madagascariensis
TTTTTGTTTTTGTTTTGTTTTGCGTTGTGGGGACATGTGGCTTACAACATTAAATGATGACTAGAGTTAGAAATGCACAGTGCGGAGTGGGTGCAGTGCTTTGGATTACAGAGGATTTGTGATGCTGAAGCCCACCTCAACAGGTATCTTTTTGTTTTGAGTTTACTGGCATTGGCTCCTTCCTATGGATATACAATAGGCAATCAACAACCTATTAGGCATTTTTGTCCAAACATCATCTCTCTGGCTTTATATATGCTTGCATATGCTTATGATAAATTTTTGCCTGAACCAGGCCAGTTCTTTAGCCAAATTTGTAACTCTCTTCTGCACATGAGCCTGGAATAAAAAGCTTTGTACTTAAGCTTTTAAAGGAAAATAATTGACATGTTTGCATCGGTTCCATTCTAGTTCCTTGGGTTCAAAGTCCTGTGTTGAGCCAGTATCAGAGTGACTTTGACTCTAGAGCTGAAATCTCATGGAGGAAGAACAGCTCTGTGTTAACAGCTTTTGTCCTAGAAGACAGGCATCCAATGTTTCTTATCTTTCTGCTCCTCCCAAGTTCACTGTAATTTCTGGAAGGGTCATCCTGGTATCCAGACCACTGGCCCTACTTGTAGTTGCAGACAGCTTGTTATTCCTTGATGAGGTGTGCTTTCCCCCTCCTCTCCAAATGTGGAAAATCTCAGAGTTCACGAGAAAGAGAGTGGGTGAGAAGATAAGGGAGTTGAATGACCCCTCACCTCCTACACACACAGGCACACAACCCTGACGCACACAGGGACACAGACAGAGGGGAATCACTCAACACATTCAAGTGTGTACATCAGGGATGTGTTACACTCACAGATGATAATAATATGTAGAATATTTTCATCTGAAGTGATGGTGGAAGCTGCAGACTCCCAGCCAGTTGAATTTTTATTAGTTGTCTGTCCAGAACATCTAATGCTATTCCTCCCGCTGTGCTTTCATATATCCAAATATTAGGGCCAAGCTCTGCCTGATGTAGTCTCAGGAGACCAAGAACAGAAGAGACCTTGAACTCAGATGAGTCAAGCTGAGGGATGAATTTATCCCACTATCTTTGAAAGGCTGGCATCAAATAGTTACATGATAGTGGTATCCAGGCTTACACTTAAAATGCAGGGAACATCTTATAATTCTCTTGGGATTCTCTCTTTGCCTTAGAGAAATGTGGGTCCTGAGGGACCACAACAGATGTGACAAAACTGGACTTGGGATAAACTAAATGAAGGGTCATTATGCTTTTTCTAGGAAAAAAAAAACAACCATAAATTCTCTCTCTAATGTAAATGCTGGAAACTTGATGCTCTTTTCAGTATCTTTCTCTTTGCAGAGAGAAGCCAACCTGTATGAATTTGCAGACAATACTAAATTGGGCAAAATAGAGGTGAGGAGATAGTCAAAGAGGGCAAAGGGAGTAAAAACAAAACTGGAAAAAAAAGCAAGCTGAGAAATTTGGGGGCTGCTGTAATAAAAGCTATCCCTGAGCTCTGCTGAGAGGAGCTGCTCCCAAGCACTACTCAGTCAGTGGGGAAGGCTGGTGTAAGGAGATGTGCAGTGATGGCAGGCCTCACACTGGCACAGTGTAGCAGCAATTAAACGGTCCCATGTGATTTCAGGCTCCTTCACAGACTGCATGAAATGCAACTCGTTATAGTGTTGAAATAAAACAGACTGGAGAGGTAATGGGAGAAGGAGAGACCTCTCATTCAGACTTTTCCCATCCTTCCTTCCTCCCACCCCAGTATCTCCCTGCCTGTGAGTTCCCCGTGGTTTCCCTACAGTCAAGCTCCTCCAGAGAGCATTGCCTCAGTTTTTCAGTAGTTTTGACCAGCTGACTCTACACAGCACCCAAATTGCTAATTCTTTCAGCCCTAGAAAGGGGAAATTTTCAGTGACTATCTATTTCCCACTTATTACTACCTTGTCAAATCTCATTTCTTCTGTCTTTCCAGAAATCTGCAGGATTCTTTTCACACTCCAGCCTCATTGCTGTATCCTTGCCTCAGTCTGGCTGTGTGAGTGGATAATTTTTTGTACTCAGTGTATGCACCATATATATATATGCCCAAAAATACACCCCCCTTTGAAACCAACTAATACTAAATTGGCAAAGCCCAGCAGTAGGGAGTTAGGAAATGCTGGGGTTACTGTTCTAAGTAATCTTAATTCAATCTCTTTGTGCCTGTGCCTCTTAGAGTCCTTAGCCACATCCTCACATTGTCACCTCATTCTTTGCACAGGATGCCTGCCTTGTTCTGTGCCAGCCTGGCGGGGGCTTTCTTGAACAGCAGCTATTCAACGTTTTGTTTTCTCCCCATTGTTCAGTGGGTGGCCTGTGCCTCATTTACTGTACATTATTCAAGTCCAGCTCTAAAGACAGAATTATTAGTTTCCTCATGGGTTTTCCTATGGCGTTCATCACAACAGTATCTGATCGTTTCACAATTATAAATCTACTTACTTTCATTACCACCCAGAGGTGAGGAGATGGTATTAGATCAGCTGCTCAGCCGAGGAACTAAGGCAGCGAGAGATTAGCATAAAAACTGTTCATTAATTTTGGAAGCTCTTTGGTGATGTGGCTAATCTGTTGGTGCTTTTATCCCAGTGTACTTAGCAGTGTATAATGTATATTCAGTGCAGAGCTCTGTCTGGTTTGTGCTGGAGTGGGAGAGTTTATCACTTCCACCAGTTGCACCACATGTAGAAGTCAGATACCCAAAAGACAAGAAATGGGCATTTGTGGGGAAATGTGGCTTAAGTGATTTGCCTCATATGACAGAGGAAATTGGACTAGGAAGCAAGAATTAACCCCAGACCTTTTGGATAGCTTTATCTGATTACAAACTGGAGACAGATTTTCTCCCATCCCACTATTCCCTCCTTTCTTCACCAGACATCTGAGTGCATCAGAAGACCCTGGAGCTCTGCAGGCATCACCCTTGCCAGACTGCTTCACTTTTTGAGCAACCCTGTGCCCTGACCAAGGCATCTGCCAGCTTTTCTGCTTCTAAGGGAGTGCAGTTTCATATGGAAATTCTCAGCCATTCTCAAAGCATGTCCATAATGACATAAAAAATGGAGAAAGGCAGAAATATAAGTGTAAACCCTGTAGCTCTTACATTAAAACCCCCGACCTCTCTTCAAAGATACACTAGAGAGACTTAAAAGAGTGCATCTCTCTGCTCATTGCATGCTGTGTGGCATGAATATTTCTTTGTTTCAGGGAGGAGCTAGCATGCTGAGTATTGTTCACAGAGATCTCTCTGTTGCTTATCAATAGCAATAAAATTGATTCCCCTCCCCTTATGGATTCTTAGCCCAAATATTGAAGTCTCTCTGTTGCCTTCTGGGAATTATTTCTAATTTTAAGCCTCTATCCTTGGGCCTCATATAACAGCACCCAAAGCGTGGAGCAGTCTCCAAACTGTGCTCCCTAATGACATAGTGTAGTGCTGAATTACCCATTCCTCCTTGTCTATTTTCAATGCTGCAAGGTAAGTCAGAAAATGGGCAAATGTGTGCAGAATGTGTGAAATCTGTCTGAAGGTCAGAAAGAGAAGAGAGGCTAAGGTATGAAGTCCTGTATTTTCTGTCAAGAGTTTAAATTTTTTAATGCCCATATAGTACTAAAAATATTGTGATAATATATACTGTTGAGTGGAAAAAAAAAAACAACAAGCCCCAAATACTTATAGTAACAGAAATACTTGACATAGTTCCCAAGCGACCAGAGCCTGATGAGTATTTTAAACCCTGAAGCCTCGGGAATTCTCCTAGGGTACTGCTCTGCTCCCAAGGAAAAGGGGAACTAAGTTAGAAATGTGTGCTCTTCTCAGAGTAGATTTTGAAAATAGCAGCAAATGCAGAATTTTTTGGCTCCTGGTACGAATAGTGAATACTATGAGGCTTCTGAATAACTGTTTAAGCTGCTCCTATCTGCACACACATATGCACACATGTTACATGCATGAAGTTCTTTAAAGAGAGGAACACATAGGCAGCAGCAGGGGAAAACTCTCATGCACAGTGCTTCACCAAGGAATTTTGATGGATTTATTACCATGGCGGGAGAGTTCAATGCCCAAGGCTCATTCAGCACAAGACTTTTGTAGCTGAGGTTTGTCCAGAAACGCCACTTACATGATCCTCTAAAGGTAAGGGAGGGACAGGGGCACTGCCTCAGTTTCCCTGAGTTGTTAAAACCAGAATGCCACAAAGCTCCTTAGACATGACAAATGGGCAGCCAAACGACCCTTCAGGAAATCAAAGGAGCCACCACAGATCTGAGGTGGCAATTAGTCAGCAACCTTTACACCCAGTGAGATTGCTTCTTTCCAGGTGGGTGTGTTCCAGGGGTACCATATTCTCAAGGTGAGCTATTCTTTGAAAAAGCAATGTTAAATTATGGAAATGTAATTACATAATTATTCCAAGTACAAAAAAGAGGGGGGGAAGTTAGGAAGGCAAATAAAAAGAAGCAGCAGCTGCTGGTGTGGGAGAGGACATTTGTCCCTTCAGGTCTGCGTGCCTCCTCGCTGAGGCTGCCACGGGCAGTGTGGGGATGGAGGAGAAAGGCATTCATTCCCTGGCGGCGCGCACAGAACGTGTGACTGCGAGATACCAGCAAGGCACTTCTCTACACTGGAGTTACATTCCCAGGCTCCATGTCACCAACCAGCCAGGACACAATACTCTCAAGGAAAAGAAACTGCAATATTTTGAAAGCATCCTGCGCACTTCAGAATATAGGCGGTTAATGCAGACACTCGATAAAATGTTTATACTCCGAGAGCCTCTCCTAGGTAAGAGTTCCCTTCACCACCGTCCTCCGAGCAGCTTGACAGCATGCTGAATTGGGATCTGACAGAAATGGCAATTTGCACTTTTTACTGTCTGAGGGAGGATGTTTGGGGCTCTTATCCTGCTTTCCTGTACATTGGAATCTATTGGTATCTAGGTTTATTGCAGGGAAGTTATTTGTTATTTCTGTAGCTGCCGGTAGCAAAACAGTTTAATTTTTAAAATGTCCCAAGCCCACCATGTTACTAGTGGGAATATTTTGAGAAGAAAATGAAAGAAAAAGTAAGTTTCTTAAGTTATTTTAGGCCATCGTTCTTTTCCTGCCTCTCCAAATCCTTTTTTCCCTCATGCTGTTTTCCCCTTGAGTTTAATAACTTGATCTACCATCGGCACTTCTGCAGTTCTATTATTTACCCCTCATGGTTGCTTACCTAATTTCCAGTGTCTTGTCTTCAGTCTCCTTTCCTTGCTTTAGCACTTTCCCTTTTTGTAGTTAAGTTGAACTCCTTGTTCTCCTCAGTTGCTTCGTTTTATTCCTTTAATATGGTTCTCTCTCTCTTCCTCTCTTTTTCTCCACCCCCTTTCTGTGTCACTTTCTGTCTTCCCCACTGCCTCTCCGCCTTTCCCCCTCTTCTTTCTTCACCTACTTTTCTTGTCTCTCCCACCCCCTCCAGACTAATCTTTCTATTTTCAAACCTGGTTTCCTGTTGTTTTTCCTTTAAAGACCATGGATCTCATTCCTCCCTCTCCATTCTCAGCCTCTCCCTGTGCCACCCTCCTCATGCCGACGGGATGCATTCGCTGCTGGCTTCGCGCAGTCCCTTCCAGTCACTGCTGCTACTGCTCCTTTGCACATCTTCCCACAGATAACATTCTATGGTCTAAGCCTTCCCCAAATGAAAAGAGACAGCCTTGCCCCACAGTTACACCAGCCAGACGCTGGAAAGCTTTTTCCATGCAAGACAAGAGACAATTCGACTAACAAAGGACATATTTCTGACTCGCTTGAGCTTAATTTGGCAAAGCAGAGTTCATGTGGAGCAGGGTCTTCCACCTCTTCAAATCACACAGAACTTGCTCTGCTGGCTTGGACCAGGGGCTCAGCACAGCTGCAGCCTTGTCCTAAAGGGCACCAAATGCTTCCCAGGGACTTTTTACATGCCCTTGTACTGATAAATAGAGAATAATCTGCCTGTCAAGAGAGGTGTTTTTTGTCACACCACCCTACCACCACCTCCCCACACACAGAGTCAGACACACAAGCATTTGGACCTCTCTTAAAAAGGTTTCTGACATAGCATGTGTCTGAAGGTCTTGTATTTCAGGTATGTGTCAAGCTGAGCCTCTGATTCCTGCACATCAGGAATGGCCCAGTGAGGAGGCAGAATCAGAGATGCCTTCTGGCTTTGATAAAGGTCTCAAAGAACCGGTGGCAGGAGAGCAAGATTTGCACAAAAGACTCTGCTGACCTGAGAACCGACTTGCTGCACACAAGCTGTGGTAGTTATCCTCCAGTAATCCTTCCCAGGCTAGATATCTCCCACCCAGAACATTGCCTGGTGGTCTGTCTGCATCAGTGAGTGCAGATCATGAAACAAAAGCAGTCGAGGGACTAAAACACAACACTGGCAGCTCTTCTAATAATTTTCCTCCCACTAACTTAATACCTCCTTTGGTTACAAGATTGAAAGCCAGTCTACAAAGGGACAGTGCTGTGCAGAGGCTACCTCTGGAAGTATGTCCTATGTGGACACTCTCACTCTGAAACTAGGAGTGCAGCTCTTTTCCAGGAGAGCTGTGTCCTCACTGATGGTTAGTGCAGGATGCAGGACAAAGAGTGCACAGTAAATTCCCAGCTCAGTAACCTCCTGGTATAGTCATCTGCTGCTTCATTTCTAACTTTACTGAAAGCCCTTCTGTGGCTTTGAAGGAAACAGAAACGTTTCTGGAGTTGTTTCTCCCTCTCCTGTGTGGCAGTTGTGTATCTGCAATGGAAATTCACGGGAAGGAGAATATCATACCAGCTTTTTGTTTTTCTAGAGTAATTTCCACAAAGCATTATTATGTTAACTCATGTTGATTTTATGCCAGTGAGATTGTCAAGGACTTCATCATAGAAGTGTCCAAAAAAAAAAAAAGGTGTTAATAATACAGGTCTAGCTCACAGATGGCTTTGGGATAGGCTAGGGATAAGGCTTGTCAAGTGTTTTTCACATGCTGTAGAGAGACAGGTCCTGTGAGAGAGCTATCTGAAATACACTCAGCTCCCTGCATGGCTGACACTTTGCTGTACACTCAGGGTGATCAGGTCTGATTCTCCCAGCTCACTCCTTTGTGTTTCCTGCCCAGGTGTTGTTCCTGAGTGGCATACAGAGGGAATCTGAACCCAGCAGATCCAGTCTGGTTCTGCTGAATGCATGAGGGAGGGGAGAAGATTTCTGTTCAACACATGCATGGTGCACAGGAGCTACCTGAGGTACCTGTTACGAGCTCTTTCTGTTTCGGTGCTGGTGGTAACTATTTGGATTTTGATGCATGAAAAGGAAATGGTAGAAGGCAGAGAGGGAGACAGAAAGAGATGCTGTATGGATATTTCAGCCAGCCCCTCAATGTGTCATCCCCTCTCTACTGCCCCCTCTTCAAGGGAAAACAGAGGTGTCCTGGCAGCTTCTCCAGCCCCTCAGCTAGAAAAATAGCTGGTTTGCTCAATCTTAAGCTGGGGAGAAGAATTTTGACTTCCCTCCCCAAGAGCCTATTATGCAAAACTTGTCTGACTTGAGTGAGGAGAGCAAGTGGAAGAGAATGCTCTCCCAGACAGTGGGAATGAGGAGAACAGCTGACAGCTTGCCATGTGCAGCTCGCAGATCACAGCAGTTTGTGATGCTGTGCAATGCGTTTTGAAGGAAAGCAGAAATAAAAGCGGGAGGGAAAGGGAAAATAAAACAACATGTACTATCATTTGATCAAAACTTAGGAGCTATCTTGGGTTAGGATTCCCAACCCCCTAGGTAAAAGAAACATAGCAGACTTTATCTACCTGGAGTTCAGTAAACCATATGATATGGTGTCCCAGAAGAAGCAAATTAGTGTAGAAGATTCAGGAGAAGAAGACAGAGATTATTAAATAAATCCTCAAGTGAGTAAGAGACTGGCAGAATTGATACACCAGTTCTTTAATAGGTTGAAGGGAAATTATCTGTGAGGCCGCTTAAAGATTGCTCTTAGGACTGATTTTTTTTATATTTCTGTTAATTACCTTGGCATGGAATGTAGAAATACTAATGAAATCTGCTGATGAAACCGAGCTGGGAGGTATCATGAGGGCAGAGGTGAATTTCAGCACTTGAGGAGCTGAAGGCTCTTTTTGACTGGAGTGATCAAGGTGAGGTTAAGCGGGAGAGTGCAAAGTCATACACTACAAACTTGTTGCTTGAAGATAACAGGATTCTCTATCTCCCAGGGGAGAGAGATGGAGAAAGATGGGGAAAGTTCATAGTTCAAAGGAGGAGGAACCAGTGATGCTACGTGGGGGTGAAAAAGGCAAACAAACTTTGAGGACGTAGCAGTGTTTCCAGTTGCAGTGAGTGGAAGTAATGTCATCCAAGAGGATGAGACTTCTCCAAATTAGTGTCTGCAGTGCTGCTTCCCCACATGCAAGCAGGATATTCCGGTGCAGAGGAAGGCAGTGGGGTGGTCAGAGGGATGGAAGGTGTCTCAGCCAACAGCGTGTTTACTTACCAGTCACAGCAGTGGCTGCACAGAGATATTTGAGCTGATTTGAAAATAGATGTGCTGCCAGTTTGAGCTTTTCAGCATTAATTATTTTGCACTGAACTTCATGCTAGTGCAGCTACACAAAGTAATTAAACCATGTGATGTGCCTGCAGGGTGAATACTATAAGGGAGCTTAGTTACTTAGTCTGGCAGAACAAAGGTTAAGAGAGGAGAGATTTGCTGCCTATAAATACTTTTAGGAATTGGGGGTTGGGAAAGTAAGTGCTCGGGAGAGAGCAGAGCTACATAAGCTAAAGGACAATGTGGCACAAGAATAAATAGATATAAATTGGCCATGAATGAATTTAGGTTGGAAATCAGAAGGTTTCTAAGCAACAGAGCAGGCAAGGAGGTGCTGGAACAGCATTTTAGCAGCACAAGTTAGGGTGGAAACCTAATGAGATTTAGGACAGAGTTTAGTAAGTTTAGAAAAGACCATTTGTTTTGTACTTGCCCGTTATTCAAAGGGATTGAACCTGATAAGCCAAGAGGTCCCTTTTTCATTCTATTTCCTGTACTTGCCTTAGTGCCTTATCAGATCTGCACCCTTGCATACAAAAGCCAGGTAAATCTGGAGCAGAGTTTGTGTGATGAGTTTTTCAGCATTGATCCCGTGGATATTTAATGGAGGGATTCGTTCTATGCCTGAGATTTAAACAAACAAAAAGAGCAAGCCAAGACGGTGCATGGGAGAAGGTCTACAAATATGCTGTAGTATAGATAAGAGCTCACATATGAAAGAGATTCTTCACATGAAACAGGGGTTCCCAGAGCATCTGGCTTTGCTGGAAGGTTGTCTCAAATCCAGCTGGATGCTCTCTTGAGATGTGAAAACTGAAAGAGATTGTCTGCCGGGAAAATGTCTTGTACATTCCTGCCAATATTACCGAAGACTTTGTCCTTGAGGAGGATGTCAGGTTTACTGCATTGGGAAATTTCAAAAAAAACCCAACCACCCAGCAGTGGTTGACTTCATCTCTGCTGCCTGGCCACAGCACTGCACTTATTCTAGTTCTTCATAATGTTCCATGCTGGACAGGCACCTCTAGTACCTTCTCTAAAGCACCAAGGGATGGTACCTTCCTGATGAAACATTTTATCTCAAATCCCCATGCATGGATATGATTGAAAGAGAAGGCCAGAGAGGGAAGTTCTCTGTCATGCATTAGACCTCTGGATACAGTTTGAAGGCATCCTCCAGTAGGAGACAAATTCCCAAGGACAGGCTGCGCCCAAGGGAGGAGGTGTATCAAAGGCCCCTGAATAAGAACAGTTTTATAGTCACAGTTCCTCATTTAGTAAAAAAACCCAAATTATTCCATATGGATGGATGTTTTCATCTTCCCAACCCAGAGTACCATACTAGCATAGAGTGAGAAAAGAGAAAACAACAAACAGCAAGTTGTGAAATATCACTCTTTGTCAGACTCATTTGCCAGCGAAGTTTTCAGCAAGAAAAACTGGAAGAGGTTTTCATCTCACTGAGGAGAAATTGCCACCTATCCCAATGTAAATGCTCAGCTGTCACCTTTATGTCACTGGGAAAAAAGTATGGCCCTCTCACCCCTCCTGCTTCCACTTCTCAACTCTGCAGCATCTCTGAGTAGTTGAGAAGTGCTTTGCAGATGATAATGAAATTGCAGCTCCTATAAACCCTCCTTGTTTTACAGGTGGAGGAATCAGACCATGGAGAGCATAAAGGATTTGTCCAAAGGATCAGCAAGTCATTTTAAAGGAAGGCGTCCTCATCTACCTCGCCACCAGACATTCATCTTGTCCTGCAAACTTCCAGTTGGATGAATTGCTGCTTGACAGAAATATGTGTGTATACATATATATATATATAGATAGATATGTTTCCGAAAGAAGAAAAGAAAGAACAGACCTTTACCTCTTTTTGCTGAGCCTGCACAGGTAGAGAGAGGAACAGGTAAAGTTGGCTGAAGGGTGGGAGAGCTTTAGCACAGCCCTTTGATCTTGCTGGAGCCCACCTCTGTGCCAGTGTTCGGCTCCTGAAGAGATCCTGAAGTGTCTGAGGGAGGGTGAGTTCACTCTGGGCAGGGTGAGCGAAGCCCCGGCAGCTCCCAGGAGCTCAGCCTGTGCTCTGACACTGTCTCAGTGGCTGGAGATCCCCTCCAGCCTGGAGGACCAATGCTGGGGGAGACTGGCTCCTGAGCTGTTGCTGACATGCACTGGCAGCTGTCTGCCTGCTATTCTTTTAAAGGGTCTTCGTGGATCGGGATAAAATGTGATCTTACGCAGGCGGCATTGTGAGCACAACTTGGCTCAGGTTCAGCTCTTCCTCTGGCTCCCAGCTACTCTATTTTTATTGAAGGAATTTGAGGCTATCAGAAAGGAAGTCAAATTGTTTTAGGAAAACAATAGAAAAGCAACTTGAAGTTTATTAGCTTCCTGCCCAGGGCCTGTGACCAACTTGTCAAACTTATTAGAGTGATGGCAGAACTATTTATTTAAAAGGGCCAGCTACAGGACCCACGATTTCATTTCTGTTTGGGCCTTAGTGAAAACAAAGGAAAGCCATAAAATAGTATCTGAAGGGAGCAGATGGCTAACTGGTAAATGGTGTGAGTAAGGTTGGCCTGTGAGCCATTCGTGGTGCTCACCAGTCCAATGGCCTTTGTGGGATTTGCTATCAAATGAATGCCTGGACTTGAATTCACAGGCCAGTCCCATCACCCCAAATTCCTTACTGTGGTTCAGATTTTCAAGTGGAAGCCTGACACCTAAGAAAACAAATTTGGCAGGAAAAGGTCTTCATTTAGAGCTACTGAAAGGAGCGAAACAATGCAGCAGGTCTGCAGGGGAGCCAGGAATAGAGCCCAGGTGTCCCTGACCCTGTTGGACTGCTGGAGCCCCTCGACTGCAAAAAATATTTATATCCTTCAGAAGCAGCTGCAGTCTGCTTCCCCATCTAGCTCCCCCAAAGCAGCCACACCATGAAGTCACTGAATGCATGCTGGCATGTGGCTGGTGAGGAGAATGGGCGGCCAAACCATCAGAGTCACAAAGTGTCTGTGAGCCTGAGCCTTCCTGAGGAGCTTCATGGTTTGCAGCGAAACAAGAAGAGAATAAAACAGGTAACAGAAGCATTTGCAAACTCTACCCAGTGCAAAGCTATATCCCTTGTTCAGAGGGCCCTCTGCTAAGTGAGTGTTTAACCAGCTTCCAGGGAGGGTGTAGGAAGAACTCACCTGTCCTGTCAGCAGTGCAGTCTCTAGCAACTCAGATGCTGAGGTACTGAGCTCGCAGAGCTATGCACACAGGCTTTGCATAGCTCAGTAAGCACTTTTCAGATGAAAGAAAGAAGAGGCCACCTCAAAAATTCTCTTCCTTCTTCTCATTAGCTTAACTAAAAGTGGGAATGCAAAGCTGCTGTTTTCTCTGAGGCCTGGGGCAATAACGTATCTTGTATTGGCAAGTGATAGAAAATCTTGGTCATATATTCCTTTTAATTTATCCAGGTTAGGTGTTTATAAAAGAGTCAAATTGAGTGCATTATCTCTGGGCCTAAGAAACTGAGTCTTAAAAACTTGGTAATTTTAAAGTAAATGCAACAATCTTCCCTTTATTGAAGGTATCCTTGCAGCTTTTAGAAGGTTTCTGTAATTTTTGTCCCTCTGAGATACTGCCTGGATGAACAAATCAGCCAAAGAAGCGCGCTGAGCAATGCAGCATCCTAGTTCATCAGTCTGTAGCTGTTTACTTAAAATTAAGTACATTCTTGTGTTGCATTGATTGCAGTGTAATTTAATAGTCTGGAAGCTAGGCACCCTACATTGCCAGCCAGGCCAGCTTTCCTGGGGGAATTCTGAGGCAGACAGCAGATAGTGGATATACTTCTCCATAGCTTCTGCAGGAAGAGAAGCCATGTGCAAATCGCATGATGGTGTTCTGGCAGCAGAAAAATATTTTATTTGCATTTATTTGGGGTCCATGTCATCTGGGCTGACATCACTTAATCTGTGCTTTGTTCTAGGGAGTAGTGTTTTGATCCTGAATGTGAGCTGTGAGAGTCTTTTTGTCAGTCTCTCAGGCCTGCTGGACTCTTGGCAGCCCCTGAGGCTGGGATCCTGCAAAGTCTTGGTGATGTGAGTGACCTGATATAGTTACAGCTTGGGGCCATCTGTGTGGGTGAGGTCCCTCCCCGTACAAATGTCATAGACTGGAAAATGCTATAGATTGTTGAAACTCCTGTTCTTTTTCTTCCAAGACCCAACATGGTTTCTTAGAAACTTCTGGAACGACAGCAGTTCCTAGCCTGCTGCACACATGTCTGCTGGGGCACTTTTCTCCCCAGAATGCCATGACATGCAGCCATGTGGTGCCAGTGCTCCTGGGATGTGCTCTCCCTTCCTGGAGTTAAGGAGTTGTGCTGCTGCAAGATCTAAATCTTGATGCTTTAGGAAAAGTCTGCCAAAGTGGAAAGAATCACAGGCATGTGTCTCTTCCTAAAGCAAGTTGTGGGGTAGAAGGACCTCAGCCTGCTCTATACTTTCTCCACAGAGGGAAGAGAAATCAGGACGTGAATCTGCTCTGAAGGCAAAGTTCTCTAGAGCTTTCCCTGGAAGTCAGCTTCAGAAGAAGAAACAGCTGAAAGGATTTGAAGGAAAAGAGACATGTGCTTGGATGATGGTGAGTGAAACTGAAAAGTAAACAGCCTGAGTTATGGGAGGATTCTCAGATGGTGCTTATTGCTCCCAGCCAGCTTGTTCTCTTTTGCGATGGTCTGAAAGAATCTCAAGGCGCGACCTCCTGGGTAAAATTAAGAACTTGATTAATTGAAAAAAATCCATGAATCATGATTCTTCCCACCAGTTTTGTGATGTGTGTTGGCTGGATTCTGAAGCCTTCTGTGAAGTAAATCACAGCAAATGGTGGGGGGGGAGCATGAGGACACTGCTGGCCCAAGCAGATTAGAAGGGTGCATTTTGTACTAGGAGACCAAATATCTATGTGTGTGCAAGAGCTCACAATCCAAGCGGTGCTGTGGGGCAGGGAAAATGCCTTTTAAGGGGCTTTCCTTTCCAAGGTGTGCCATGAGCCCTGAGAGAGAAGCAGACAGCCCTGCTCCTTCATGCTGCACTTCTGTGTGGCTGCATGAAGGCAAATCCTCTCACAGGCATGCATGAGGCACCTGGTGTCCTGAGGATTTATGAGAGGAAAGCGTGGAAAATATTTGTGCAGAGTTTTGCTTTCTGGAAGGGTGAAAGATTTGGTCAATTCAAATCTCCTTAATTGTTCTTTTGGACACCTGGGTTTCCTGGTAAAACCCTGTCTGTCTACCAGCACCCCCAGCCCAGAGAGGTGAGAGGCTGCAGAGGAAACAGGTGTGTTCATGAGTCACCTGCAGCCACAAAGCCAAGGAAGCGGTGCCCTGGCTTCTCCCCACAGCCCTGCTGGCTCTCCAGGTGGCCACAAGCTCATGTTTAAAGCTACAAGGAGTGGGGAGGAGGCGAGGGAGTTCTCTGAGGACTGAAGTCTTGTCTAACATAGAGCTTTCCCCACCTAGCTTCCCATTTTATTTAATTTGAATTCTCTCTTGGTGCTGATACATAGTATGATGCCCTGCTCCATATAAATCCAGGCACTGCATTCCCACTGGGTCCTTTGCATGCTGGAGCTCCTTGTTTTAACACTAAGTGGGGGCAAAGATGAAGTATGACCACAGGACACCCAAGAGAAAACTATCTGCAAAATTGCTACCTGTACAAAAATGTTTTTTATTTGTGGCTTAATGTCTTTTATCTCTCTGATTTAATGATTGACAGATGTTGTCAAAATGGGCTTGCATTGTGGAAAAACCCCTGTATGAGCTCATGCAGAAACCTGGGGATAAAATCTGACCAGTAAGTGATGTCAGACAGGACTGTGTTTGCTTGCTGATGTTTACTGCTTTCCTTGAAATGGTGGAAAAGGAAGAAATATTTAAACTTGATTGAAACAAGTTGAAGTAGCTATAAATTCATTGGTTTTGTTCTGAATCTTGCAGTTCTGTTTGGCTTCTTGGTGAGAAATGTGAAATTTATTTTCCTTGAAAACTATCCCTCAGGTTCAATTGGGATATGAAAAAATAGCTATCAAAATAATAAGCAATTTTTTTCCTGGTTGGAGGTGATCAGTTTCATCTTTCTGTGTGTGAGAAAAAGAGATGCCTAAGCAGTGCACATTAGTAGGATATATGGTTTTTGCATGTGATACCCATGTGATGTGGCATAGGGACTTCCTGTAATTATCCTATGCCTGTTGAAGGAGAGCAATAAATTGTTTTTTTCAGCCCAAGAGGAACCCAAGAATGATTTTTCGGACAATGCTCTCAGTATTTAGGAGTGCTGTCACCAAACCAGAGACAGCACAGGATGTGGCCACTGAAAGAGCACTTCAGAAAACGAGTGGCAGTGGTTAAAAGCCACGCAAGATTGCTCACAAGAAACAGAGAATAGCGAAATGGGAATCCTTGATGTTGTCTGCTATTCCCACACTCTTTCCTCACTTTCCTCTCAGGCCAGATTTGTGAAGAACCATGTTTCTCCCTCAGGGAAAGTAACAATTTAACACAGCAGGGAAGAAAGAGGTTTTGTGATGTGCTGCATGAAATGATGCAGTATCGCTCAACCAGCATCTGGTAAAACGTTCCTAAATAGCCTCATCTTCCTGTATCAGCATTTCCAACATCAATAATTTTATTGGTAATAATCAGTAAGGTCTGGGACTTCCTGGAGGAGGATGGATGGCTGCATTTGGGAGAGAATCTAAAGGGCTTTGAAGAATCCTGATAGAAAAATGCTGAGGCAACACCAAATTGCTGAGCTGAGAAATCTGCACCGATTTGCAGTTCCCAAATTGTTTGGAAAACGTGAGAAATGCTGCCTTGAGAGTAGAGGCTGATGCCTTAATGCCATCAGATTCCTAAGAGCTGGAGAACTCTCAAAGTACCACAATCTAGGGTGAATCTAAACCTGACTTTAATGTTTCTCCTGAAGCTCCTGTGGCTGTCCAAGCTGGCCCCATGAGGCGCTTTCTCCAGAACTCCCTACAACCCTCTCCCAAATACTTCTGAGAAAAACTCTTCTTCCAATTCTATCTGGTAGGTCTAAACAAAACCAAGCCGGTCTTCCAGTCAAATTCTTTCTAATTCAGGTCACACAACTTTTCCTTCTACCTGAGCAATCCTTTCAATTTCTCCTCCTCTCAGATCTCTGATCATTCTTGTGTTAAAAAAGCTACTTTGATAAACTACTTCATATACTTAAAAAGAATTATTCTCCACCCTGAAAAGTGGGCCCAAAGTGAAAACTCCAGCACAGGAATGACGTAAAATTATCTTTCAGCTACCACAGTGATGTGAACTAGGAGCCTGCAGTTGTGTAAGCAAACAGACCAGCCTTAGAGGAATCCATGCAGAGGTCAGTGGTGATCTGTGGACTGGTATCTGGCCTGCTTTGGGCAGGCAATCTGCTCTGTGCTGACCTGCATGGGAACTCACATTTTGTTTCCAAGCACAACAAATCTGTGAGATGGCTCAGCTATGAAAAAAAGATGATGGAGATGAAAAAACTTAAAGTGATGCCAATGTTAATATTATCTGGCCTTGGTAATGGTCAGAGTTCTCCAAAGATGGAAATTTCTGGGCCTTCTGCTTCCTTTAGTCTTCTTCTCTTACCTCCTGTCCAAGTGGCTGAACCCAGCTGGTGACGGTCAGAAATGCCCTGCAGCATTTCCAGTTGTTGGAGAGAGCTGTGGTGATATAGTCAGTGTGGATAATATGGAGAAATTCATTAGGGACTGAATTGTGAGGTGCAGTGAAGGAGAGTGGAGACACAGCAGAGAAGACCCATCACTTCTGTACTTTAAGCCATCTTAAAGCCCTCAGAGTTCTGGACCTGTTTGAGGCTTCTTGTATTACCCAGAGCAGCCTCCAAACAGCTCCATCTGTTAACAGTTTGTCCTCTGAGCTATACCCCTCCTCAGTTTTGCCACCATCCAGGCTAGACTCCTAGTCTGTCTGGAAGAAAAGATGGGCTGCTGGAAGAACTGGTGTCAAAAAGGAAGGCTGATCTCAGCTGATAAAATTAAAGAACAAGAAGTTCAAGTCTCTTGATGTCCCTTCCCACCTGAATTATGCTGTGATTATAAATTGTTGGGAGCAGATGGTGTGCAGCAGGTCAAGGTCAATGCAGCATCTTCTATACAGGTAAATAATATCAGTGTATAGAATTTCTTCAGCATTTCAGGAAAAGTAGTAAAAGGAGGAATTATTTGTGTTGTTTTTCAAAAAAATCCTCAGATCAGGCTGTTAAGGAGGCCAAGTGGCCTTGGTTTGAGAAGGAAGCTTTGTTATAGATCATGAATAAGTAAAAAGAAGGAAATTAATGAAGTAGTTTGCCAGTCTAACACAGAAAAAAAAATAGTAAAGGAACATATCCCAAAGCACAGATACTATTTAAAATATATGGTAGTGACCTGAAAAGGAACAAGAACCTGACCAAAATTGTAACTAGTGCAAATGTATCTACCTACTGATGTATGTGTCTGGTAAGTAGTGTTATACATAGGCACATATGTCCCATGGCATAAATAAAATTCCTAATTTGGGGGGTAAAATTGCTCATTGAGGAGGTCTCTTTTATGTTTCAACACATTTTATTTGCTTTTCTAGATGCATATCTGTCAGAGTGGCCTTTTTTGCTTTCGTTGCTTGGTTGCTTGGTATTTTTTCCTGGTTAGAAATAAATGCATCAACTTTTTTTCATGGCCAGCTTTTCTCAGTAAGAAGGAGTCCTGAAAAACGGATACAGACATTCTGGATTAGTTTGCTTTCCCTGGACCATTGTTCTGTGATTGAGACTCCTTTGGCAGAGGATGCTTTGTCCCCAGGTTTCACAGAGACTATTCTTGCCTCCGAGTTCCCGTTCCATTTAGGGAACAATTGCTGAAGTGCCTCATAGATTAACGTCTTTCTTTTCTTGTGCCAGGGGATTTCTGAGGCTGTCCCAAAGAGCCATCTTTCCTGCTCTGAGACACCATGGCACAAATCCTGTGGCGGCTGTAGCCTGGACTCCTGTGATGGAGGAATCTAAAATGGCCAGGAGACAAAGCAGTGTGGCAGCAGCAGAATCCCCTGGGAGGAATATGAGCTGCTGCACTGGCAGAGGAAGTGTAATGATCTTTAAGTTCTCCAGGCTCCAGGCTAACCTTAACTCCTCACATAAAAGGTGGTAGGAGGCATTCTTGTGAGCAGCTCCATGACAAGAGAGGCATGATTGCCCAAACATGGGGCTTATTGCTGGAGGTGAAAAAACAATGTCTTAATATTGATGAGAGACTGCTCTGCTCATCTTGAGAACAACTGGTATGGCACAGCTTATGTCCATTTGGCTTTCCTCTGCCTCCCTTCCTCCCTCAGTCCCCAAGCTGGGTGTTTTTGTCCATGCTGTCTTGTGGGAGCTGTTACTCATCAAGCCAACCTTCTGAATCATCCTGGGAGAGCATCGTTGGCCTGGGAATAAATGGTCAGGGAACACACCGACTATTCAGCAGTATTGATGATAGTAGGATCAGACTGGAACCTGTGCCTTGGTCCTGTTAGTTTGTGAGTTTTAGATGGACCTTCACTGTCTGAGAGCACACTAGGTTTGGAAGAGGAGAAGGGTCACAAAGTAAACAATGAAAGTATGACCATGCCTCTGAGCTCAGGGAGGGAGGAAAAATTAAATCCCTTAAATTGCATCCTGCTGCATTTATTGGACTGCAAATTTATTTATTTTTGGTAGCGGATAAGGTGATGGATTCCTCAACTCCTGGGTGCCCAGAGAAGTGGATAAAGACATAATCAACCCCTTTCCTAAACTGATGAGCTGATGTAGTAGCTACTTTGTGTAGCTCCGGACTGATGTGCAGGTCGGTGCTGGAGTAGGGTTGGCTTTTGCAGAGCCAAGTGGCTCCAGCCTTTTGTGTCTGTGGTATCTCCATGAGCAGAGTGAGCCAAGCTGTGGGCATCAGAATTCCCAAACTGTGCATGGCTTGCTCTGTGCTGGGCACTGAGTACAAGCTGGCAGGGAGGCAGTCAGTCCTGAGACAACATGTCCATCATCTTTGAAAAACAGTATTTGTGCACTAACTCTGCCTTTGTAGAAGGGAAGCCATCAGCTATTAAACATCTAAGTTTAGCTTGGTTGTCCACTTGTCACAGATTGGAGGAGGAGAATCTTGGCTGATTCCTGACTGCTTTTCAACTTTTGGAAGGTGAAAAATTTGTGGAAAGAATGAAACTGGAGCATGAAAGCCTGCAGAAAAAGTTGATGCAGTCACACTATTACCAAACTGTGCACTCTTACGCAGACAATGTTGCAGAGCATTTCTAGATGCTGGAATAAATATCTTGTGTCTGCAGAGAGCATGTGCTGTGTCTGGACATCCACTCCCTAGTGCACTGTACTCTTTCATTTGGGGTGTCTTTGAAGTGAATTTGTATATTTGTTTGTCCAGTCAGTACTGAAGGACTTTCATTTTTTTATTTTATCCTAAGGGCAGGTGACAATAATGACCACCACGTGTGTATAGATAAGGTGGTTATAGATGAGATTTTTTTGCAAATGAAGAACAAATCTACAAAGAATATAAAATCAGGAGCCAACTGTATGGCTCTATGGACAGCCAGAAATATTTTGGCTGGCTGAAAACCTGGTTCTTGGTCACTGCTGGTCCTCTACTCAGCCAAATCAGAAGTGTTCAAGTACTGAAGCGTGTTGCTTTTTAATGCACTGTGAATTACCAAGAAACCAAAGATTTTCTTTATTCCTGCCTGGAGCTCCCAGGAAGCTGTGT
>VYZR01096622.1:3895-18354 GCA_013400675.1 Oxylabes madagascariensis
TTTGACTCAAAAGTGCTGACAGATGGGGAATTGGCACCCAATGACAGATGTTGTCGTGTCTGTGGAAAAATTGGTCACTACATGAAAGACTGTCCAAAGAGGAGGAGGTAAGTAATGCACGAAGCTATCGTGAAATCTTTGAGATTAAATCATGAGGGATTTGGATATTTGAAGATTAATGGAAATGAAAAATTGCTAAATTGCAAAGATCGAAGCTTCATATCTGATCCTCAATTTCCCATCTTATTTTTTCTTTTCTTAAAACAGTTTCTGATCACCTCTTCAAATCTGAGGTGTTCATGGAGGCACACAGAGTAAAATCAACAGTCTATAGTGTGTTAATATGTAGTTAAGCTTAACTTAAAACTTAGATCACTAAATTATCTTTTTATAGTGTAGACATTCAGATAGAGAACATATCACCTGGCTGCAAAATTTATCATGTGTTAAAATGGATTTTCTGTAGTGATCATGTTCAGAGGACAGTGTTGAATTTGAATTGTTCTGTGGATCTGATAACATACATCTGCAAGGCAGGTAAAAGTTCATTTCTTAAACTCTAGGATTAGTTAAAATGTACGCAGTTAAGGTGCATTTCTGTGACACCATATTAGTGCCAGTCACTTGGTGATCTTGCACTTGTACATTAATTTCACTTAGGAGTTTTGGGTCCAGGACTCCTGCAAAAGGAGTCCCTGGTACGTGCAGGTCGTTGTTTCCAAAGAGAGTTTCATAGGAATTGACAGAAAATGTGAACTCCTCACTTTTTACAACTTTGACTGTTCAGTGGCCCACTCAGCCTAGGTTGTCTGACTCCTCCTAAAGCCTGTTGAAGCCCTTAGAATGCAAATTAATCTGGGCTTTTTCATTTGCTCCTTATGTTCAGTTATGTGCTCCATAATTCTTCAAAGGATTCTTGGTCTCTTCCTGCTACAAAATCTTTATTTACAGCCTTTTGTTCAGTCAGCAGAGTTCAAGACACATGAAAGTGCACTGGAACCCTGTGGTCACAGGTGGACCATCTCTTTCAGATGCTCTCTGTACAAGTACTAGCACATGGAATTGCATCACCTCTTTCCCTACATCTGCCTCAGGAAAAGAAGTTGTGATCTGCTCTTCACACAAACTGCTACTACAGCACAGCCACACAGAATCTCTCTCAGATTGTATATACAGCTCACGAAATAAAATTATTATTTAACAATCCTGCAGATCCCTTGTGGGACAAGACCTTTACTTCTTGTCTTGGTTCCTGATCACTAGTTCTCCTGCTGTATTAGATCTGAGTGTTTGAAAGAGCCTCAGTGCTTTGTTGCACATTTTGTCTGGGCTCAGACAGTGACACAGAAATGTGCCCTGTCCAGTGAGGGGGAGATTGTATGAACGAGTGCAGCTCACTTGTCCTGGACATATTCTGACTCAGTGGGATTGCAGCATAGAACTGCTCCCCAGCTACCTGGCAGGCTAAGCCTGCTTAACTGCAGGCATAGTTCTGCTTTTGGACAAGTCTGGGGAGCTTCTAACTTCATTAAGTTTATACAGGCTGTTAGCCAAGCCAGAATCTGAAAGTGTTTTTTGGGATTCCTGAGATATTTGTATTCTGGTACAGCTGTTGGTTATGTAACCATTCCCTTTGAACACAACAGTACAGCAACTCTACAGAGATTATATGCTTATGTGTGTGGTTTTGTGATATTGCTAATAAAAATTACTGTTCAGGTTGAAGAAAAAGGAGAATGAGAAAGATGATGAAAAAGAGGTGAAAGAAGATGACAGAGAAACAAGAGAGAAAAGGTGTTTCATCTGTGGGGATGTGGGTCATGTAAGGAGAGATTGTCCTGAATTCAAACAAACCCGTCAGAGAAATAATAGTGTGCCAGGTAAGTTAGTTTATGTGTTAGGATACTTTGAAAGCTCTGAAATCCCTTTTCTCTAGGTTTCTGTACAGACTTGGTAGTTATCTTCAAAAAATCCTGCAAATAATGTTTCAGTCACTGCCAGTATAGCTTTTAGTCTGCGTTGCTTTTCTGCAAGGGGAGTAATGTCTCCTGAAGTACAGTCTTTGCATGGGTGGTAAAAATGTACTCAGCAGTAAAATACAGTGTACTTAGCAGTAAAATACGGTGTACTTCAGGGTATTGCATTATTTGTTTTCTACTCACAATTGGTGCTTTTAGAAGTAGTAATAGTAATAATAGTAACAATAGTAATAACAATAATCATTGAATGCATTTCCTCTTCCAAATGTTTCTCAAATGTTAGCTAACCCTCCATCATCCGTGAGAGGTAAGTAAATGTATTTTCAGCAAAAATCAGTGCTCTTTCAGTAACACTTCAAAAAAAGCATACAGATGAATTATGCTAAATCCAGCTTTCAAATTACTGATAGTACTTAGAGAAGATTAATTGCAACCTCATTCAAATTAGGCCCTTGGGTGCCTGTGGTAGTTGAGAAAGTAGAGGAAGCATTCATAAGTGAATTTCAGAAGAACCTTGCTTCTCTGTTCTGTTATCCTTTAGTCTTTTTTTTTAGTTTACTTTCTTTGCCCAGAAGTTTCTGCTGTCACTTTTGCTATTTAAAATGCCACTGCTTACAGCAGTAATATGGAAACCTATATAAAGTAGAGCTCCTGCCTGATAGCAAGGTGAGCCTTGTTCCTGCTAGACTTTGTGCTTAGCTCTTATACCTATTAATGTTGTCTGCTGCCAATTAAAGGAGAGATGAAAGTGATTCACCTATTCTTTGTCACGTGAGAGTGAAGGTATTGCTGACTCCCAGTTCTGCTCATTATTCTATCACCCTGTGGCTTTTATTAACACTTGTGTTCCTTGATCAGGCACGCAGCTGGTCCGGAGCATGGTCAATTCCCAACTGGTGGCTGTGGGCCAGCAGCAGGTGGAGCGACCCCTGCGCACCAGGCAGTCGTCAGAATGTGTAAGTTCTGGGAGCAGGGCACTGCAGGGAGCAAAGCTGTAGCAAACCAGCCTTGCTGGGAACAGGTTTGCATGGTTTATCTCAACTGATTCTGGACTGGATAATGACAGCGTTGCTCTCTGCCAGTTAGTGAGTGGAACTTTGATTTATGATGTGCTGTGTCTTGGAAGCGTTTATGGTTTTTCAGTATGGAGATCTCTTAGTCAAGTTTGATAGGAGATACCTTGTGATTCTGAAAGGCCAGATTAAGCTATAGGATGCCTTTCAAATTCTCATTATTCTGGCAGTGTTCAGGAGTTACTGTGAGAGGTAAAGCATGGCTCATTGTTAACGTGCTGGAAACTTAGGTTAGTGACAACCATGACTCTTTGTGGTTTATGAGATCTGTCTTAAAGGACTGTCATGTACAGACACAGAACACAGCTCAGTCATCAATGAAAAGTCTGCCAGAGCATACTAGAAGCACAAGCAGAACAATGGGGAAATTTTTGATAGTTTTATCTAGAATTTTTTCAAATCTTTATACAGCTACACAAAATATGTTTAACCTGCTTCTGAGTGGAGATGGGTAGCAGAGGGTATTTTAACAAATACAACTGCTGGCATTTAATATTTTTGGAGCAGACAGTACAGCAGAAATTAATTTATTTTAAGCTGTTAGTCTGAGAAGCGTGTGCCTGCTAATGAAGCTGGCAAGTAAGCAAATACAGTAATCAGGGCTGCTGATCCCTAATGCTCTTTGTTCAGTTTGCTACCTTCACTGATCAGCAAGCATTTGTTGAAGTGCTGGCTCCAGTAACAGAGACCTTATGACTTACAGTGTGCTGCTAAAGAGGGACTGATACAGCCCTAATCCAAGTGAAGGGCTGAAAATGACACAGGAGTATTTTTTTAGGAGCCTTTTATTTCTGCCTGAGGAACTGAAGCTGAGTGTGTGGGTGCACTCAGAGGCAGACACATCATGTGCACATTCTTGTGTCACCTGGATGTCATAGACTCTGTGTTGCATGGTTGTCATTTGGCCAGGATTTCTTGGTGAATATGTTCTGTCCAGGAACTGGTTGAGAAGAATGGGAAGGGGGAATATTGGTGGAGTAAGAGGGAGGGAGTGGGGAGCAGATCAAGAGGCTGGAGTGTAATATGCCTCCTCTCCTGCTGCTGGCACATTCAGTGCATGCTTGTGGTGGATTAATATTTGTAGGAATGTTTGTAGTCAGTGCATGTGCTTTATTTTTATAACATTGAAACTGTTAAACTAGTGATCATCTTTCAAATCCCGGGTTTTACCTTCTCTTCCTGGTTTGATAGAAAGGTATAGGAGGCACTCATACATGCACAGTTGGAACAGCAGCAGGGAGCAATCCCAGCTTTTGCCCAGGCACAGACACAGAGTGTGCTGCTGGAGGGGATGCTGTGGCATGGGCAGGTCCTGCAGACACCTCTGGCTATTGGAGACAAGTGACTGCCAGTTTAACTGGACAGGTGAGCAGTCAGGAATAGTGACAGGCTGGAGAGACCTTTAACTCCATGTGTTCAACAGCAGCTGAGGCTGTCAGAGCTTGGCTGGCTGCTGTAGTCTGTGGGGAGAAGAGTCAGTCTCAGGGGGAAAATGAGATCTGAGATCCAGGTCCTCCATTCAGTTTAGGTACCTGTCTCATTTGAATGTCTCTTGAGGCACTTACTCCATCAGCATCTTGTCTCAGTGCTTAAAACCAGACTGGGGAATCCAGATACTGGTATTAAGTGTTGGCACATAAACTGAGTAACTCTTTTCCCAACCACTCCAGTTCTTGAAGCGCTTCTCTGTTCAGTTGCAATTCCAAACAGATAAAACAGCCTCATGCCTGTTCTGGTGCTGGTGAAAGGGAAGGCTTTGTAAGAGCTCTGCAAAGGCTGTAAGAATTGCTATTACTGTG
Source organism: Oxylabes madagascariensis (assembly GCA_013400675.1). Taxonomy (NCBI): domain Eukaryota; kingdom Metazoa; phylum Chordata; class Aves; order Passeriformes; family Timaliidae; genus Oxylabes; species Oxylabes madagascariensis. The sequence continues at coordinate 8,747 of VYZR01096622.1, forward strand.
CCTTTAGCCATGGCATAACACCAGGATATGAAGGTTGAAACTGGGTTTTTGGAATTTGCATTTCTTGTTTAACAGATTTTTAAAAACAAAAGAAATATTAGGAACTTACTTTGGAATTACTTTAAAAAAATGTGCAGTAATAAGAAGCCTTATAATAAGTAATAATTGCCTTACTTTAGAAGTAAGGCAATTAGTTAATGAGATACTGGGCTGTACATAAGTAGGGTAGGGAAGGCAATGATTAAAAATCAGAAACAAGTGTGTGAGGAGTCTAATGAAGAGCTTGGGGCTAATATTTGCTCAGAATGGTGTTTCTGACGGTGGGATGCACCACATTAACAGACCAAATTATCTGTTGGTGAAAGTCAGTGTCAGTTGAACTGCACTTACTGAAGCCAGCAGGAACTTGGGTGCAGTGCTTAGGGTGTTGCTGGGGAGTGCTTTGCTGTTTTATAAAAAGTCTCAATACAGTGGGTGCTTATTAAAGAAAACACCATTAAATAGCCAGTGAACTAATCAGAAATACATACTTTTTTTTTCCTCCAGTCTGATTCGCATCAATCATCTTACTCTCCACAACCTCAACAATTCCCACAGAATTCCTCTCAGCCAGCCTCCATTAACCAGACTCAGCCACAATCAATATCCCAGTCTAAGCACGTTCCTCAGCCACAGCAGGGTGCACAGCCACCCCATCAGGTCCAGCTGCCTTTGTTTAACTTTCCCCAATCTCCCCCAGGTCAGTATTCCACCTTGCATAACCTGGGACTACTTCAGATGCACCATCACCACCAAATTCAGCTTCCCAACACTTCTTGGCCTATTCACGGGCCTGTTATTCACTCTGCACCGGGTAACCCTCCTCATTCTACAAATGTTCCATTTTCTATGAGATCTGGCAGCAGCAGCACCACAAATAACCAGAGCAGTGTAAGCTTGAATGATCCCAGTATCATCTTTGCACAGCCTGCTGCCAGGCCCATGGGAATCCCCAGCACTTCTCATGAGGGACACTGGCACAATCCTGTGACTCCAAACTCACTGGTGAACAATGGCACTGTGGGGAATTCAGGTAACTCTTCTCTGTTGTATCAAACCTCTCGCAGTTTGTGTACAAGTGTTAAGTGTTGCAGGAACAGCTACCTCTTTCAATTTGTTTGATAAAAATAGGATTCTTAAGAAACCAAATCGTGATTTTTACCTGTCTTAACATTTTCATAGGAAAAAAAATTAGAATCGATCACCGTAACTTTTAGGCATTAGTCCTGTCTGCCATTAATGGCTGTGCAACAATGAGAAATCCTGCATTCAACTGAGAAACCTCCTCATCATTGTTGGAATCACTGACATTTCTGTGAATGTGCTGACAAATAATGGATTCCTTGTATCAGAGAATCATGGAAACATTAAGGTTGGAAAAGACCTCTAGGATCAATGCACTGATACATAATTTATTAGACAAATGCTGAGGTTGCAACCATGAACTTAGAGCCTGGCGGAATTACAGTCGTGCAAGTTGAATATTTGTCTCCTCACCTTAAGTACAATATAATCTGATCTTATTCATTCTGTTTTTTCCTGTGGCTTATCTTGCCACATTTAACTTCCATAATCTCGATGTTGATTCCTGACAATACGTTTTCCTGTGACAAGTGGGCAACAGCCTCTTGCCTCATGACATTTGTCTGTTTGAAGTTGAGAAAAGGCAGTATATAATGATTAAAGCCCACTCAGTTTTCTCTGCAAAATAACTGTGGCAGCCCCTAAATTTAACTGTTAACCTTTACGTCATTAATCATGGTTGTGGTCTTCTGATTTACTCTGAGTGTGTAAATCCTCCTATGTTTAAAAAAATAAAGTCATAATGCAATGTACTGGTGCAGTTGTTCATTTTAAGATGAAAATTCTGAATCTCCTGCCCAGCCTTTTCTGCACTAGTAACATGATTGTCAGTAGCAGTAGATTTTCAGCTGAGTCTGCAGTTTTGGATGAGGAATAATTAATTCACCAGTGGGCTTCAAACATATGTTAAGGTGCTGGAGATACCTGATTTTCTATTTAAAGCTTTGTGGGGAATATATTTTAAAGGATACAGGAATTTCTACCCATGTGTTTTCTGCGTCTCCAGTGTGCACTGTCTCTACCTCTCCATTTCAGATCTTGTCATCTGTCCTCTTCTCCAGCTTTGTCTTTCCCTCAAGCAGCTCCTTCCAATCCACATGTCCTTACTAAGGTAGCTGCCTTCTTTCAGACAAGCTCCATGAATTCTAATTCCTTCTCCATGTGCTGTCAGTTACAGTATTTTTTCCCATCCCTCACCTTCCATATATTTCCAACCTCATCACACTCCTTCTCCTAGCTTCCAATCATAGTAATTTTCCTCTTTGAATTTGAACCAGCTTTATTTCCTTTTTGGCTTAGATGCCATTAAGGTGAATGCACACTAGAGATGAGCTGTCTCCTGTCTGTTTGAAGCATGGTTTCTTACCTCCTCAGGACAATTTGAGAACACTAAGTTTGAGGAAGCTTTGTTCTGGATCACATAACCTTGACTTGGAAGGAGCTACTTTAATTTTCTTTTCAGTAGACAACTGATCAGGAGTGGGATCATTAGAAGTATGAAGACAGACAACTCTTTTTCATGCATACTCCAGAGCTGTGCCTCATGTTGTGGGTCCTGCCTCCTTGGATGCTTGATTTCTCATCCTTAATGTTGCAGTGATGTCAGAATTGTAAATGGAATAGCTTTACAATTTATATATTTGTTTCCAAAGTTTGTATTTTCTCCCTAAAAATAATTTTTAAGTCAGTCCAGTGATCTAGATAGAAGTTTCTTAAGCATGTAAGTATTAGTGGATTTCCAGTGTAGATCTGACAGTTATTTCTTGCAGTAGGGTAATAGCTTTCCTGTCACAGCTCTGTCAGTGATAGTGGATATTTGTGTGGGATCAGACAGTAATTCTGAACATTGTTCAGACCTTGTATTTTTCATCATGAGAAAGTCATAAAAACAGTGAAATTGTAGCTCTTGATTTTAATATTGATTCCTCCTCTCTCTTCCCAATAATTCTATTATAGTGAATAATGAAGTAATTTAGGTGGTAATGTTTACTGATGCGTATTAAAAAAAAAAAAGTAGCACATCAGACTAATCGCATTAAGTCCCCTGCAAACTGTTATTTAAGATGTAAATTGTATTTGTGACTTACTGTTTCATTATTTCAACTTGCAATGTGCTTTTCCCTTTCAATTGAAAACTAGATCAGGGTTTCCAAGGACAGTTTGGTAAAATGAACCCTCCTTCTGTCCCTTGGGACCATGGGACCCCTACCCATTTTCCTCTCCTCCGAGGAGCGTGGCCTTACAATATGCCTCAGAACTACATGCAGCAGGGAAATGCCAGCTACCCACCGAACAAACCTTTCTACCCTCAAGGTACTAGAACCAGTATGTGAATCAACAGCTCATGCACCATGTCTCTGTACTGTCTCAAAGGCTTTAAAAGCCAAGGAATCGTGTCACATGCCAGGCTCCCTGGAACCGTAACAAATCCCAGAGTCAAATCAGTGCTTCAGCTTCCTCTGTTGACAAATAAAAATCTTTGTGGGAGGGAAGGGTTAAAATAAAATTCTGAAATCCAAGCCAGTTTGCAGCCTGTTGCACTTCCAGCCTCTTTTTCTTTGCTGCTGCTGGCTCACTGTACAGCTGCCTCTGCTTCAATAGAGGTTGATTGGCCCATGAGCGTGTTCAGAATATGAAGAAATTTTTGTTGTAATTCACCTTATTTGGCTTTTGTACCTTGCTTTTTGAAATGATTTACGTGGATAAAAACTTGCAAGACCTATAGAATAATTGAGGTTGGAAGGGGCCTCTGGAGGTTTAATCCAGCCTATCCACAGTCAGAGCAGCTGATGGCAAAGTTAGGTCAGGTTCAGTTCATCAGGGGACTAGGAAGGACTGACTTGATTTCAACTCTGATTTTAATGAAAGGTAAAGGTGTTCAGCATCTAGCAGGATGGGGAAAGGCTGTAGGAAAAAGGCCTCCACTACCAGAGAAACAATGTTAAAATTTTACTTGGAGGATGTGCAGCTTCCATGTTGCTGGGGCCACCTGGTGTAAAATGAGAGATACGGGCACCAAATCCTTTTTCAAAATCTAACCTATTGGCTCTAGCAGGGTTTCCAAGTAAAAACTGAATTTACTTAAAATCCTAAAATTACTTTTGTTAAATAACTGAAGTAAAGCAACAGAATAACGTGTTTGTGATTGTTAGGGAATTTTGGAGATAGGATTAAAATCATTCTGCATTGTCCCATTAAATGGGTTAGTTGTTCAGACAGCATTTGTGTCAGTCTAGTAAATGACTTTATTTCTAAGTTAGATTAGTACACTGAAAATAGCCAAGCACTGTTAAATGTGTGATTTGCTGAAGTAATTGTAATCCATTTTCTTTTAGCTGGTCCACTGATGCAGAGTAACCAGCGGTTCTCGCTTCTGTCTCAAGGACACCCACACTTGAATCTGAATTACATTCAACAGAAAAAGTGAAATTGGATGGGATTGTGGGTGGGTGGAGGGAGGGGAGGAAGAAATTCAGGTTCTGATTTAAAATCTTAATGCAACATGTTTAGATACAAGATTATTTAAGACTGTTTTTAAACTGTATCATTTGTACATAGATATGAACTATAGTTTTTACTAGTATCACAAAACTGAGTGATACAAATTTCATCTATTTTATTACCCTATTTTTAAGGGGAATTGTGTTTTGTTTTATCTTGATAAACTGTAAAGAGAGAGAATTTTTAAAATTAAGTTCTTTATTTTCTATTAGCTGTATTCATACTTTGGTTGCTTCAGACTTTATATATATTGTTCTAAAAAAAAATAAAATTAGAAGGGGATTTCATGTGTTTAAAAATTTGTCACTTCTATTCTTTACAGAACTATGTAGTGCCAAAAAACTTTTTAAAAAGAAAAATAAAACTGCAAAAAAAGGACAAGGCTTCTTCCTCTTCCCTATTTGTATGCATGCTCGTTTTAATGGGAATAATAAAAATGGTTTTAATGTGGAGATCTTGGAAAGATGAGCAGTTTTAACAAGCGGTACAAGCATTAGACCTGTTTTTCTCCATGTTGATGGTGTTGCATGTGACATTCACAGCTGATGTGTGTGCTAATCTTGAAGGAAGAGCACACCTGCTTTTTGTTTATCAGCTTTGCAAAATGATATGCAAATACTCTGGAAAAATTAGGCTGTACAGGGAAGCAATTCACTAGATACACTTACTTGTGTTGTCAGCACTCCCAGGGCAATGTGAGAATCCTGAAGCCCTAAATGCAGAGTTCAGGGATAAACGTGCCTGTCCCTGCTCCTGAAGAAGGGCCATGAATAAAGACATGGCACACAAGGGCTTAACACAACTGATTTCAAATGTAGTAAGAGGAGAATTTTATCTTTAGTAAGAGCTTAATTATTCTAAATTTAAAAAGGTAACTTCACTCAGAGAAGGTAGAGCTGAACATCATGGTGGCAAATTCTGTCCCCAGTCACAGGGAGACCACAAACTGTGCTCAAAGTAGTGGTGTACTGTCTTTAAATATATTGAACTTCTTGCTCCAAAAGAATTAATTAGTGCTTTGTACTACTTTAACCTTCTGAACTCTCTGATGGCATCATCAGAAGCAGCAGATTACACTGAGGGGTGATTTTTACAAAGCACCCAAGGACAACCACTTGCTGGAGAGCACTTTCAAGGGAGTTTTTTAGTAAACACAAGGGATTGTGACAGCCTTGCTTCCTTTCCTGTACTGGAGCTCTGAGGGGCCAGGGCTGGGAGCCCTGCAGTGTTTGTGACTGAATACAGACTTCCTTTGGCACCTGACTGCAGGGACAGTTTGACAAAACAATGCCCTGATTTGAGAATGAAGCCAGCTTCAAGCAGGGGATATCTCAACAAAATATTATGAAGGAAACAGCCAGCAGCCTTTAAAGACAAACACTCCTTTTTTATTGCTGTTCATTAAGTTTTTACAGGCTTCAAGAAAAACAATTAAAAAACAACCTTCAAAATCTATCACAACAATGCGTAACTACATAAAAAGTATCCTTAGCTTACCTTTAATTAAAAAAATCCAAGACAACAAAATGAGAAAGATTAAAGAAAGGGACTGCTAAAGCAGCCAGTGTAGAGCCAGCTGTCCTGTAGAGCAAATAGAACAGCATCAGACTGCAGTTCAAGGCCCTTAAATGGTGCACTGGGTTTTGTTTGTTATTCATTTCCTCGCCGACTCTTTTTGTGACTTTTCTTAGATCTGAAACAGAAAAATCAAAAAGCCAATACTGTAAAACCTATCCTTAATTCCCAAATTGCACTTAAAAAATAGGCCAAGCCTTTACCTCTCAGGTGATTTGGAATGACTTCTGTGTCTGTGACTACGGTGATGCCCTGCAAGAGAAAAAGGCAATAGTTATTTCCATTGCCACTGGAATTCTTCATTGTTTTGCTAATGCAATCTGTTTCTAGTGACCAAGTGTGCTAGACATTGCCAGACCAGCCCTTGCTTTAACCAGGCACTAAATTAAGTTCCTGGCAAGTATCTGGAAACTTACTCAATACAATTTTGCAGCCACTAAAGGAGTTCTCCTGCTCTGCTTTCACGTGAGCAGCAGTTTTATCAGCTGGATTTAACACCTGTGCTACCATCTCGATATGAGGACACAGACTTTTCTTGCAGTGGAATGTGCTGCTGATAAAGACTTGCCAGAGTTATTCTGGAAGTGGCAGAAATACCTGGAGATTTGGATCTCGATCTGTGGCGTCTCTCCCGGGATCTGCTCCGGTGCCTCCTGGGGCTTTTGCTGCGATGCCGCTCCCGGCGCGGGGATGGGCTGAGGGAAAGGCAGCTGGTAAGGGAGCTGTGCTACAAATGCACATTGCTCTGCTTAAATCAGAATTAAAGAGTACCTTCTTCTCTTCGGAGAGCGGCTGCGCCTGCAATTGGGGGAGAAAAGCAAAAAATCACTGAAAATCATCAGCAGAACAGCTTTTCACTTCCCACATCCTTCAGCAACACCACCAGGGCTTTTACTGCCCATCAGTGTTTTTGGCCTGCTGCACATGGACCTGCTTAGGACTGGACTGTGCGGTGAGCAAGAGTTTAGTGATGAATTTTTCCTGGTTTAGTATCAGTAAGAGCAATTAATAGGATTTTCTCTGCAGCCTTTGGCTTACATGAAAACAAAGCACTTGGTTCTCCTTAACATCTTCATTGTATTGTCAAATTTCGCTTAAGTTGGCCAGCAAGTTCAAGAGTTAGAGAACGACTGGAGAAACAGGCAGAGGGTTGGGTGCTCCAGCCATCTGCAGCACAGCAGATAAACACTGCTCAAGGGAGAGTCTCCTCACCTCCTGGGGGACCTGCTCCGGCTCCGCCGGTACCGCACCACCGGAGACCTGCGGGGCTTGTCCAGGTCCCTGTAGCCCCTTCTGCGGTGGTCAGGAGATGGGATCCGTTCCAGCTGGAAACAAGAAGAGGGAGGAGCTCTAAGTCTTGCTTCAGCAAGGTTTTGTGCTATCGGTAAAGATTTCTGAACAATGAATGTAAATTGCCAAAGTCGGGCAGCCAATCTTCCCCATCCCCAAGTGTTTCTTGTTCAGGAGTGGGTGGTGCTGCCCAAAAGTGCCAACTGGAAACTCAGGACCTTCCATCATCACCTTTAGTTCTCTCCATTACGTGTGCATGTAAATCAATTGATCTAAACAAACTTAACACAGAACAGATTTGTGGAATTCAAGAGACAGGAAAACATGGCAATCTGAGAGTTGCTTCAGGGTCCAAGTCCTCACAAGCTGCTTATATGAAAACATGTTATATGGGGAGGTAAGAGTAGCCAGCAGCCTCCTGGTGCCTCCCCTCAAATATTTGTCATAGACTATGAAGTGTTCTAAAAGGGTTCAGCTTCAATTATTCCTTTCCAAAACAGTTCACCAAACAGTTCACCAACCTTTTCATCTTCTTCTTCCTCCTCCTCACTAGATTCTACATCATCCATGTCTTCTTCCAGAGCACTAACACGAGGTTCGAGTTGCTCAGCTTCTTCCAGAACATATCGTTTCTAGGAGAAATTGCAACTTTATTCAACATAACCCAGCTAAGAACAAACACCTAAGGAGGCAACCACAGCTCACACAACAAGCCAGCAGCTGATCCAGCTACTGAACTTGGTGCAGTTGGGAATTCCACAACCATCCACATTTCCCAACCTGCAGTCGAGGCAGGATGATGTCACAAACACGTTCCTCATGGAGTAGCTCATCAATAAATTCATCCACGTGCATCAGCTCAAATTCTGGGGGTGAAAAATAGCACTTGAAAAACAAAATTAACACTAGAGGCTAAGTAAAGATGAAACACTTCAGACAACTTATGTCAACAGGTTATGCCACAATTTTTAAGACTTATATTGTTAAACAGACATAAGAGTGTTTACCCCCGTTTCTGTTCTGACTTTTAATTTTCCGATAGTCGTTGTACAGCGGTTCCAGGTACTTGTAGCAGTCGATGGCAGTGCCTGTCAGCCTCATGTACAGTGCTCCAAGCATTCGGACATACCTGGAAAGGAAATCTTCCCATGGATCTTGGCTTCCTGCACACTTAGCTGTTTGGATAGAGAAGAGTTTTTTCCCCACAAGTTTCTGAGGAAAATCAGTACCCTGGCCAGAACACACGACCATTTACATTTGCTCTATCACTTCCACAATACTATCAAAACCATATATATACTTTACATACATCATGTCTGTATGGGGGCATTATCACTGACAAAGATGGAAAAAATACTGAAGAAAAGTAGATTAATGTGAATCCCTAAATGCAGGTCATTCCAAATACTTCAGGCAGAGGTTTATTACCACAGAGTGCACATGCCACAAAGATGAGCCCTTCCAACAGGCCGGCTGACAAGGAGAGCAGTGTTGAAAGCAAGAAGAAAAGCTTGGTTTTGAGCAAGCACAGTTTATCACGGCGCTAAACTGAGAGCTAAACCCTGCACTGAGGTTTCCCTGGCTGTTTTGGGCACTTCCCCTCGGCAGGACAACCCCGACAAGGGAAAAAAATCACACTACAACTTACTTGAAGTCTTCGTTTTTTATGAACTCCACGATGATGTCCTTCTCGGGCTGGATCTGCAGCATCTTCAGCGTCAGGCACAAGAAGGGCGTGGGTTTAATGTTCCCTCCATAGACGCCCCCCACGTACTTCAGCTCCATGGCCTTGTCCACCACCAGCTCGGCTGCGGGAGGGACGGGCCGGGCGCTCAGCGCGGGCTCCCCGCGGCTCCCCGGCCCGGCCCGNCGTCAGGCCGAAGCACTCCTCCTTCCAGTACTTGGACTCGTAGATGCGGGTGCGGATGATCTTCTCCACCAGGTACTGCGGGTTGGTGCCGTGGATGCTGTGCGCGTCCTTCACCGTGCGGTTGGCCATGGCGGCGGCCGCGCGGCCCCGCTCGCCGCAGCCCCGCTCGCCGCTCCGAGCTCGGCCCCCTCAGCCGCGCTCCCCTCAGGGCCGCTTCCGCTTCCGCCGCCGGGGCGGGGCCGCCGCCGGG
>VYZR01096633.1:0-24206 GCA_013400675.1 Oxylabes madagascariensis
CTGCCACAGGCAGGGACAGAGCTGCTGCGAATCCAGGGAAGCTGATTTTCTATGGATGGCTTTCAACAGCATTGGACAAGGCAGAGAAAAGTGATAAAATATCAAAACTTAAGCGTTAATACTTAAGTAATATCACTTTTCAATCCATCCTTGTGCTCCAGTGCTGCAGAAAGTGCGTTCCCATGGATGGGTCCAAGGCACAGAGCCCAGTGTTGTACCCATCAGGTTTCCCTTGCCACTGCAAGCTCAGTAAAGTTGCAAACACCGTTAAAATTAAGTTGCCAGAGGAAAATGTTCCTGATGCATCCGTTTTTATCACTTACCCTGCACTGACATCAGACAGCCTCGCAGGCAGCCAGGGAGCACAAACACAATTGGAAAGGGGACAGGGGAAGGAGTTTCCATTTTTCTTCCGCTGAAATGTGGGAGTTCTGGGGAAACATAGACAGTTCAGAGATATTTGCCTTCCTTCAGGCGTGCCATCAGCTCTTGTAGAAGCTTCAAAACAGAACTCACCAAAATGACAGCACTTTGTTTGCTGCTGCACTGAGGAATGAGGCTGCTCCTGAGGGAGCGTTTTTTTAACATCCTTGCAGTGCAAGGCTGGAGAGAAGCCTCAAACCATTGTGTGATGACAGCCATTCCAGCTCCTCAAACACGGGGACGCTCTTGTTGCCTGTCACCAGGCAGCAGTCACCTAAAAGGACAAGAAAATGGAAATTTTGGGGCAGCCAAAGAAATAAAGCCACAATATGATAGGGTTTGTCAGCTACTAATCTGATATCCACACACATGCATGTCGCGTGCCTGCTTGTGTTAAATCATTCTGTGCAAGAATTTAGCTGTTAAATAAAACAGTGTGTGGCCGTAATCAAGAGACCAGCAGCAGTTTTCTCTCCCCTCCCTCCCTTATCACAGCTTCACGTTATCACTGGAGCCCTTCTCAGCTCAGTGATGGTTGTTAATAGATCTGGGTAAAGTTCTGGGTAACTTTGGTTTGGTTTGAGGTGCTGGGTAAAACTCTACTCTGAGCTGGGCCTGGCATGTTGTGTTAAACTCAGGACAGAGCTGCCCCTGAGCTGCTTCACCTGTGGCTCCAATTCCTCACAAAAGCAGATTCCCTATGCCTGAACTTAGAAAAATTCACAGATTTGCAGCTATTTGCTTAATAAGGTCAGAATAGAAAGCTGGGGTGCAAAAAAAGCAGTTGTTCTGCTGGTTGGGAAAGATCAGAATAAGAAGAGATGAAGACAAACAGTGCCAGCCCTGGGGACAGCACGGGGGGGCTTGTGGGGTGCCTGGGGAGGGGGAGCCCCTGGCTGATGTTCCTGGGGAGAGATTGTTGCCCGGTTCAGCCTTCTGAGAAAAGTTGTTTTTCTTTTATGCGCCAGGAGTTCTCACGCTTTCAAGTATCAACAAATGGTTTATTTTCATATTTTCATGGAGGAGGAGAGAGTTGACAGACTGTTGGTCTGACCAGTGCGTTGGAGGGGTGGCAGCTTCACCCTCCAATCCACTGTCACCTTTGGAATTCTATAAAATGTCAAAGATGGAAATAAAGTCCCTTCTTTTCCGGCGTGCATGTGCAATTCTTTCCTGTCTCCAATTCCCACAAGAGATGGCTCGAAAAGCCTTTTCCCATGTCATGAAACCCTGTGACATTTGGAAAAAATTCACTGTCTGGTCTTCATGAAAACATCTCGGAGGAACCACGGCAGCCTGGTCATTAGGTCACTCTTTAGGAGACCAAAAGATCCAAATCTTTTAATCCTTGAAGGAGAGATTTGAACCTGGGTCTGCACTAGCTGCTCTCTCTTTCACATGCCCAGGGAAGAATATCGCACCTGAAAACATTTGATGGCTTTGACAAATGTTCACTTAGAGATGAAATATATTTTTGCCAAAAAAAAACCCATAAAAAATCCTAAGCCGTTTCTCCCTTGGCTCTGCTGTTCTTTATTTCCCTCTGCTTTCATCTCCAAGCCTCCTACCCTTTTTCTGTCTTGTCTATTTTGATTCAGTCCATGCCCTGAGTGACTCCTGTCTTGCTCTGTGCTTGTGCAGTGTCTGTCACCACGGCTTTCAATCTGTTAGCACCCAGAGGCATTAACATAATGCAGGTAATAAGGGCTAAATTTAACTTGCTCACAACTACTTTTACCCACTCTAATATGCATCACACCCTTCAAGTGACAGACTCAAATTGCATATAATAGCTGCCTGGCTACAGCACACAGACAAAGAAGGTGATAGAAAGCATTTGTCTCAATTAAAAAAAACCCCAAAAACCTATTTTCACCATCCAGAATCCTCAGCTTCATGTTCTCCCATTGCTTTCAGAAGCTTCACGTCAAGATAGATTTTCCTTCCGCTGTGATGATATTAAATCTCGTGGCTGCTGTAAAATATGCTTTATGAGTTATTAAAGAGTGTTACAGCAGCTGAATTGGGCAATCATTAAATAAATATTGCTAAATAGTTTATTAAAAGAGAATTTAAGTGCTTGCCATTTTTACTTATCCTCCCTAGGATAGTTGATTTTATAGGTTTTCTTCCTTTATCTATTTTTATGATCTGGAATAAACTCTACAAACTTCATCATTCATCCAAATATCTATAAGAGGTTTAATTGATGAAGATCCCCTTTGAATAAAAAATAGCTAAATAGCAGTTGCTAATTTTCTGTGTTTAGTTCCACGAATATCCCAAACTCAAAGCTCCAGAAAATTATTTTGAAGTTCTTTAGCCTGTAATTCTTTGCTTTTGCAAGTTGTACTCGCTGAGTGAACCAATAATAATCAAATTATGGATGGAAAAGTAGAAAAAAAAAAGCAATTCAAAAATACAAAAGGACTGAGTCATAGGGAACAATTTGTAAGGGTTCATTTGGACACGACACGCTGGCTTTGGGTTCTTGGCAGAAGTTTGTCCTCTTGCTCAGCTCAGCATTCAGCATCTGCAGCCACCCCAGGGCTGTCCTTGTGTGCCCAGGAGAGGAGCTGCTGCCAGCTCCGTGGTGGCAACTCCTTCAACCACAAAAAATACTGAAAATACTCTCTGTGCACATCACCCAGCCTCCTTCAGGAGCCAGGGGAAGGCTCCTAAAAACAGGGATAACCCTTTGGAAGTGCCTTCCCTCCTCTCTCCTGACTGTGGAGAAGGCTGGCACCGGTTTGAGGTGGGTCCCAGTGTGTTGGAAAACCCCTTTTTCTGACCCACAGACGGGGCTTCTGAGAGGTGTTTTAAAGACTTTTATTCCATTTTCAGTCTCATGAGAAGGGTGAGATGATACAGATGCTACAATTCACACCATCGCAATCAGAAGCCAAACTATTTCCTAATTGCAATCCATAATAAGCCTTGTGCTGCTTTGGTGTCTCCCAGGTGAGCCCACAGCAGTTTCCCAGCACTGGGGCATTACGGACCCCACATTTCACCAGAGTTACCCAAAGATCTGCAGAATGCAGATGGTGATCTCTCCATGTTGGGAGTTTTTTGTTGTTATTTTTTTTCTCTCCTAGGAACTCGTGGTTATTCCTTAACTCGCTCTCCTTTCTGAAGCCCTCATGGCTGTGTGGTTCATTTTCAGCTTTGCTAAGCCCATCTCTCCTTTGATTGCACCAGTCTGTGGTGCTGCAAGCTCCTGACATTTCCCAAAATCCCCACACAGGGCGGCTGGGTCCATCCCCTCCATACCCAGCTCCTCTTGTCCATCTCGAACACGACTTCATCTCTCCTGCCTCTTCTCCTTTCAATTGTCTTCATTTCAACAGGTTTAAAAATAGCTCCTGCATATTTAATTATGCTTCACTTCCCTCTGCTCCTTCCAGTCCATTCAGTCTCCGGCGCTTTGTCTGCTGACAGAATTCCCATTTAGGCTGGCCCACGTTCAACCCATTATACCCAGCCCGTATCAACTGGAAAAGGCTTTTCTCTTGTGAGGGCTGGGAGCCTCTGCAGCACAGCATTGATCAAAATTAGGTCAACAATGTCATACAAGGGCCTTGCAGTTCATGGTGAAATTGGTCATTAAGAGCCATGAAAGCAGGGTATAGCCGTGGACAGAGAGGCGAAGCAGTAATCAGAGGAATATTTCCCATTCCTCTTTTAATAAGCTATCATTTACCCTTGTTCTGTTTTGATCCCTTTGGGGCACATATCTTGTGCAGGGAAATGTTAAAAAAAATAGAGAGATAGAGGAAAGTAATAATGAAATAGTGCATGTGTTTAAATATTTGCAGGGGAAAGGAAACATCACAGAATTTCTCACTAAGTCTGTGATGAGATGGAAGATGTACAGGCTTGTCGAAGCAATAATTAAATTCAGTTCCAGAGGGCTGTTTGTGCTCGATGTGCTGGGTTTTCTTTCAGGGAATGGTCTCCCTGGAGGGTTCTCAGAAGCTCACAGGTTTTCCCACTGACTCAAACAGTCTGAGAGTAAAACCCTAAAAAGCAGCCGGAGCTTTGCCTGTGTCGAGGTTCTCACCAGGATAACTTGACTTCTTGGTGGCTGTGGTCAGCCCCTGTTCCAGCTGAAGTAAAAGGTGCCCAAACAGCAAACAGGGGATGGTCCCTGTGCTGGAAAACATCCAGAAAAGGAGCTTCCCTTTATTCTCCAAACAATCCTCATGAAGGTATTCACCTCAGCACATCGGCAGGGGAATTTCACCCAACTCATGAAGGTGCTGGAGGTGAAGTGAGCCCTCATTTAGCTGTTTGAATGCCCTCTGCAAGGCGAGCACGTTCATTTTTCATGGGCTGGCAGAGCTCTGAGCCCGAGGTGTTTGACCCCCAGGTGAGTGCAGTGCGTCTGCTCCTGCAGCACAAACACGAGTGGCACTCTGAACTGCGGGAGGGGTTTGTTTCCTCTGAGCTGCACTCTTCACTTGCTGCATTCGTGCGAGAGGTGAGTGATGGCACCTCTGCTAATGCAGGGATCGAGAGCAGGATCGGCGTGGGGGAAAGGGGAGGGAGCTGAGACGCAGTCTGGGATATAATATAAATAAACTGCTTTGATTTGTATTTATATAATATAAATAAACTGCTTTGATTCTCCCACTGAACGAGTTCTCAGGGCAGGGGCAGTCTCCAGGCACCAAAGGACATGAGAGGTGGAAAAATAAAAAGACACAGCAGCAGCTGAGTAACCTGCACCAAAAAAAAAAAAACCCAAAGGGATTTTCTGTCACATCCTGCTGTTCTGGTTGAGGGCTGGAGACGCTGGGCATCCATCCAGGAGGCTCTGTGGGCACGACCTGAAAGCTGCTGAACCCAATCAAAAGATGCCCATTGACCTCAGAGGATGATGGAGCAAGTTTCGAGTGGTTTTGTTCCGTTAAATCCGATTTTTATGATCTTGTCTTGGCTGTGTGTGAGCTGACACCGTTGGTAGGTGAGTGCTGAGCCTGAGAACAGTCGTGTCCATGCCCCCCAGGCCTGGCAGAAATTTCAATTAGATTTGGGATGTGACAACAAAAGAGGAGTGCTGAAGAGCCATCACGCTTTGGAAAAAATGTGAGAAAATTAATGACAGAAGATACTGGCTTCTTTTTCCTTAAAAAAAAAAAATATTAAAAAAAATAGGGTAGAATTTGAAGTGCAAAACTTTAAAAATTACTGCAATAATTTCAGTCTTCTCAAGCTGCCAAGTTGTGCAAAACCTGGCGTGGTTTTGCACACACAAAGAGAAAAAAATTCTGGTTTTTTGTTTCCTAGAAAATCTGTGGAGGGCCTCCATCCTGGAGAGATAATAATTGGAATGAATTGCTGATGCTGATTAATTAATTATCTTAAGAAATATTTGCCAGAGCACCCACATAGCTAAAGGTTTTGAATGAAGATTTTCGTGTAGATTTTACCATCTTTGACCTTCCAGAGGTCAGGCACTATTGTAAACATTTCACAGGGGCTTCAGTTAAAGCCCAGAGGAGAAAAGCTGCAATTTCTGTGTTTGTGCTGCCTGCCTTGGGCTGTGCCATGGGCCTGGCTGCCCTGGAGCTGAGGGGATGGTGCTGAAGGTGCTCCAGACAGGAGGATTAGGAGGACACTCCACCAACCCAAGAGTTTAATGGAATGAGGATTCTCAGTTGAATTTTATTTGTTGGGCATGACCCCAACAAATAAAACTCTTCACTGTTGCTTGCTAACTACTCCAAACCTTGAAGCTGTTCCCCGTTTTCTCTTCTGACACATATTTCAGTTCTGTTACAGGAGGTTTTGCTGTCTTTTGTGCCCGTTCCCTGGCTTTTGATGTAATTTAGATGTGTTTTGGGGAGGAGACAGCACCTTTAGGACCCCTTGGATGGAATGGTGTGCTCTGGCACACGGCAGAGANAACAAAAAAACCCACAAAAAACCACCAAACCAAAAAAACCCAACCAAACAAAAAACAAACAAACAAAAAACCCAACCAACCAACCAAAAAACAAAAACCACAAAACAAAACCCAAAAAACAAACCCCAAAGGTACCCACTTGTCTTAAGGGAGAGCTGAAGACTTTTACATTTAAATGGAGTCCAAATCTTCCTCATGCACTTCAAAACCAATAAGAACAGGAAACTTCCAGCCAGCTGGAAAGTAAGACATGAGTGCACCACAGTTCTTTTTGTTTGCCTCCCCCAGCCCCTTCCTTGGCAAAAGTTGCTCACACATAAACGTGTCCCTGTGGGAAAATATTGAATTAGAAAAATCTCATCTCACCCACGTTGTGCAGCACACTGTGTGCAAGTGCTGGGTAGGGGAGGCTCCAATGGCCAAAATATTGGTGATTTTTGAAGTGAATTTGAATGGATTTTACTCTCACCACTGCCTTGTGCCAGTGCCGCTCACTGGCCTGAGGGGGGGAACGCGAGATTTACAACTTTGGGTTTTTATCCCCTGAACGATCATTAATGCCAAGTGGAGAAATGGCTCTGGGATGGGAGGGAAAGAGCAGAAACCAAGTGAGAACCTCATTGGGCAGAGCTCAGACCTCTGGCCTGCCCATGCATCGGGTGCCTGGAAAGTGTGAAGGGAAAGAAAGCGCAGCTGTGACAGAATTTCTTTATTTGGGTGCCAAGTGCCCTTGAGGGTGACCCAGGCCTCTGAGGACGCTGAAATCCAGGATCTGAAATGTTCCCAGTGGAACCAAAGCTGGCATTTGCTGTCCTGGTGCTTTGCCAAAGCCGAGGTCAGGCTGAAATCTGATGCAAGTGCCGTTGCTGAATTAAAAACTCTGCTTTCTAATAATCTGGTGAAAACCACTGCTATGGTTTCGATGTGTTGACATTAAATAGCTTTTGATTTCTGATTTGTTCCGTAGTGCTAAGATGGTGCTGGAGGCAATTAGCGGCATTTGGGAGTCGGGGAATGATTGATTGTTCTGCTCCCTCTCAGCTGCTTTGTGGGTTTAACTTTTATCTACGGTTTAAAGTCAAAGGGTTCCTTTCTGTTTTTTTTTTTTAAATTAGTTTACAATCTGTTGACAAAATGGCCCTCCATCTGAATGGATCGTGTACTCTCACATAGCTGGATTAAAAACGACAATTATGTTCCAAGCAAGATAATATTTTCCTGATTATTTCTTTCTGGGGGAAAAAAATTAAAAGGCTGCCATAAAGTGCTCCTTCATTGGGGAAGATGCAAAAATGGAAAAAAACCCGAGGAAGAAGAGGCTGAGGCGTCACTGGATCCCTGATGTGCCCCTCAGGGCAGCCATAAAATGGCTCTTTCCTCGGGGAAGATGTAAAAATGGAAAAAAAAACCCTAAAAAATGGAAAAAAAGCCAAGGAAAAGGAGGCTGAGGTATCACTGGATCCCTGATGTGCCCCTCAGGGCAGCCATAAATTGGCTCTTTCCTCGGGGAAGACGTAAAAATGGAAAAAAAAAAACTAAAAAATGGAAAAAAAGCCAAGGAAAAAGAGGCTGAGGCATCACTGGATCACTGATGTGCCCCTCAGGGCAGCCATCAACTGCTCCTGCCTCGGGGAAGATGCAAAAATGGAAAAAACCCCTAAAAATGGAAAAAAAAAACCAAGGAAAAAGAGGCTGAGGTATCACTGGATTCCTGATGTGGACCTCAGGGCAGCCATAAACTTCTCTTGCCTTGGGGAAGACGCAAAAATGGAAAAAAACCCTAAAAATGGTAGAAACCTCTGGAATTGAGGTATCACTGGATCCTTAATGTGCCCCTCAGGGCAGCCATAAACTGCTCCTTCCTCGGAGAAAATGTAAAAATGGAAAAAAACCCCAAAAACGGAAAAAAAACCCCCAAAAATGGAAAAAAAACCTAAAAATGGAAAAAAACCCACGGAACAAGAGGCTGAGGTATCACTGGATCCCTGATGTGGCTCTCGGGGCTGCCATAAACTGCTCCTTCCTCAGGGAAGATGGAAAATGTAAAGATGTAAAAATGTGAAAACATAAAAATGTAAAAATGTAAAAATGGCAAATGTAAAGATGTAAAAGTTGCCCTGACGCCACCTGGCAGGGGCAGATGTGTGAGTGGCAGCTGGGTCCTGCAGGTCCTTGGCATTCCTTGCCGGGCCAGGAGCTCTCCTGTGAGGAGAAATACAACACCAATAAATCACCCAGAGGAGAGGGCGAGACTCTCACGGACAGGCGAGATGAGCAGGGAGGAGGATCAGAGATTTTTAAGGCCACGGCAGAGTTCTCTGTCTCATTTCGTGCATATTTATGATGCGGGGAGGGGAGAGGCCCGCAGAGAGAACACAGCTCACAAATCACGTCCCTCAGCTGGCTCCAGAGTTTGTAAAAGTTCACTGGTGTCTCCTCTGCTTGCACTCCATTAATCATCCCTGCCCCTGGAAACCAGGCTGAGCTGGTGCCCCACATCTGCAGGGAGATCGTGTCCGGTTCTTCTGGCACTTCTTCCTCTTCCAGGGCTGCCTCCTCCTCCTCACGGGCAAGGATTGGGAGATCACAGCTGTGGGAGGGGAATGGGTCATCTCCTGTAGGTTCTTGGGGAGGCTGAGCTGGAACAGNATCATTTCCCCCTCTTTAGAGGCTTAAGGCATCAGTTCCCCTGTACCAACCCCAGTCCCCCTGTGCAAAGGTTCTCCTCAGGGACCTGTCCTCTGCCTCCAAAACAATCCTGTGGGCTGTGGAAGGATGCAGAGCTCTTCTCTTTGCTCTTAAAATCCTTGGAAATCCTTGAATAATCAAGAAATACTTGATCTGGAATTGGGTGGTTGTAGTATTTTCTCCCTCTGTGCTTTGACCTAGTGTGGAAGGGGAATAAAAGTTGAACGTGGGTATTCTATAATATTTTTGTAATTGATTTTTCTTAAAGAAACCTTTACTTTCAAATATGAAGGTTCAGACTGGGGTTTTTTCCCTTCTGAATGCAAAAAAAGAGTGGCAGATTTGATGCTGGATCTGAGAACTCCCAGTTTTACACCGATGTACATTTGCAGGCTTCTCTGATGCTGTTCCTGCCAGGGACATCAGACCCAAACTCATGAATTTTCCTCAAGGTTGTGAGAAGAAATAGAATAAAGCAGATACCCAGCAGCTCTTGGGTGCTGCCCAAGCCTCTCTGCTCTCTGCTCCTCTGCAGAACACGCGCTACAAATGAAAAGCAAAATTGTATGAATTAAAAAGAAAAATTGTATGAATTCAAAACCAGCCGTTCGTTTTTCCCCAACACCTTCTGTCCTCAAAAACTGGGATTTCCAAACACAATCTAATTAAACTTAATTCTGATTGAGTTGATTATTTGTGGTTCTACCCACAGGTCCCGTGTGGGTGTAGGATTGCTGTGGCTCTGCCCAGCTCTGCAATAAATCTCCAGCAGCACTGGGAGCCTCTCAAAGTGATTTTCCTGCTTTACTACAAGGGGTTGGGGCATTTTTATCAGTCCTCTGCCAGGTCACGTTCCCAGCCAGCCCTGACCTTTCCAGTGGAAGGGATTTTGGGGTTGCAGACATCTTTCCCTGCTGCTGGCTGACACAAGGATTAGGTTCTGCTCTAGCTGGAATCAGCATCTTCAGTGACAAATATTTTGGCTCTAATATTTGGGTGCTCTGGGTCCAAAAGCCGCTGAAAACCAAAGGGAGGCTTGGTCACGATGAAGCTAACGAGAGCAAATCCTGAAAGAAACATTTCCATTTCTGCACCAGCTGGGGTTTGCCCTTTCCAGCAGCAGCAGCAGCACGATTCTCAACGTGGTTCTCTTCATTTCACCGAGTGTCCTTTCGCTCTGTGCTGCACTGTGCTGGTATTTATAGTTATCGGAGATTATGGTCAAGTCCTTTCCAATTCAGCAGCCCAACATGAAAGCCCTGAGAGAACAGGGCTGGGCCACGAGGATATAATGCCTCCTGATGGAGCTGGAGCTCTGGCACAACATCCTGAAGACCAAAAGCAAACGTCTCACAATCCAGCCAAATGTTTTTATTCCTTAAGCATGTCTGCTGTGTGCTACAGGGAAACACTCCTGCTTTTAATATTCCTGCCTCATTTGGCTGTATTGATTTCATGGTGCGTTGCGTGGCATTACCTGCAATTATTTGTCATTTTGCTCCTTAAAAAAAATCATCCCGAGTCGTGGCCTGGGCTGCAAATGAGATGATCGCTGGAGTGGAACAGCAGTATCCAAGTTACACTGCCTCGTGCTTCAGGGAATTCGACTTGCATATTTACAGCAGAGCCCTCCAAATTTCTGCCTAGTTTTGTCGGAGCTGGAAATGCTGAAGATTTTATACAAGGGGCAAATAGAACGATAAAGGACTGGTTGAGAAATCAGAAGCAACTCACTAAAATTCTTCTTAAGATTTGATCCCAACACCGCGAAAATTAAAAAAAAAAAAATGAAAAAAAAGGCAGAAATTGTCACAAAATTGTTTGTAAAAGTATTTGGAGGAAGTGTCAGCTCAGAATTCTAATGGTGGTAATTTTCTTGCAAACCCAAATGTTTTTAGCTTCAAGGTGATGGTCTTGTTTTGATTCAAAGGCACGTCCAGGCATCATCAGAAATCCTGCTGCTGAGCCTTGGGCAAGGCCACTCCTAATTTCAGTGTGGGCATCCCTGGCTGCCACAGAAATTCCCTCTGCTCCGAGTTCTTCCTCCCTTCCTGGGCAGAACCAGGAGAGTTCCCACGTCCGATCACTGTCAGACAACACAAACCCTGAGTCTGCACAGCCAAATAACTGGCACTGACATTGGTTAATAAATCAGCTTCATTGCACATCAAATTCAGAGAAGGATGTGTTTTCCTTCATCCTTTCTTTAACTTTTTTAAAGAAAAAAGTTTTCTTTTTTCACCGCATCTTGGTGACACATATTAGAGCCCAGCAGGAAATAACCACGTTCACTCTGCCTGCTTTAAACCGGAAAAGCTCTTGGCAATGCGTCCCTTTTTGCGTGCTTTTAAGGAATAAAGTATCCAAAACGTAAAGAAACCTGACTCATGAGCAGCAGCAATGGAGAATATCGGCTGACATGGAATAACAATGGCTTGTAAATCCAATCCTGCTCCTCCCGTGCTCCTCTGTTACACTCAGTTGTGATTGGAAGTGACAGAAAAATGTCCAAATTTGTCAGTCCTAGCCCAGCACTGCTCAGCTCCTAAATATACCCTGCTGCAAGTGATCCCTCCAAGACAGGAGGGATTAAAATAAAAACATCTGAAACGCTTTTAAGGAAATATTTGAGGAGTACTTGTAAAGACATTGTAGAGATCAGCAGTGTTGGCTTTCCCTGTGTGTCTGTGGCGTTCCACAAGGCACCAGTCTGGCCCAGTAATTGAGTTCCAAACGTTCTGGTGACCTGCAAACTGCTCCAGACCAAAGACAAACTTATTTGCTTGGGGCAATAGATGACCCACTGGAGGAAAAAAACATTTGTGTGGGGTTTGGGGCAGCATTTTGGAGCTGTAGAACTGGGACAGGAAAGGATTGCTCCCACATGCTGAGTCGTGCTGGAAAAGAAGGAAGTTTATTGACATCTTGGACANGAGGTACTTTTCAAATATTACAAGCACTTTTCAAATATTTCCTCAAAAAGGTTTTAAATTTTTTTATTTAACTCCCTCCTGTCTTGGAGGGATTCCTTGTAGCAGGATATATTTAGGTGGTTCTTTGGGCAGCATTTTGGAAGGTGTGAGTCCCTCGGAGGGGGTTTAGAATCCTGTTGGATTGGAGAAGCCCCTTCCTGTAAACCACAGCAAAGCCAGCCCTCATTTCAGGGCTTTTATGAACCAGGAACTGATCTGTTCTTTCTGTTATTCCCACTGGCTCCTGCACCTTTGCAGTGCCATTTTCTGCTGGGGACAATCAGCTGGGAACACTCCTTGTGGAAAAGCTTTGGGGCCAGCTGAGAGACCCTGACAGGCCGTGGGTCAGGATTTGGTTGCACAGGCATTAATAGAGTTCCCTGCATTAACAATCAATACTTTACTGGAGCACTGAGATTCCATTTTTTCCATTTTATCCATTTTTCCTGCGTTGTTGCAGTGGATGTGTGTATGACTGTGGCTGTCTGGAGACAGGCTGCTTGGGTGAAGGTAATCACTCCCTAATTTACTAATCATATCTGCAGCTTAAGGGGAAAGGCTGGCAACCTCAGATGGAAGATTAAATGGGTGAGACTCCCAGAAATTCCTTTAGCTGGAGGAAAATTGATTTAGAGCATGCAGGAAAATCTTTCTTTTGGAAATGGAATGAGCAGGTGGCTGCAATTTATATAAATTAAACCTTGGGCTTGTTCCTCTGGCTTGAGGGGTTGTTTTTTCCCTGTTTTTAACAAAGCCACTGGTGCATAAATTGTGTTTGATTCTTTTTCTAAATGTTGGTTCTGTACAGTTGTTTTTAATCATTGAACCTTTTGGAATCAATCGTAGGATTAATCTAATTGCAGGTTCCTAATTCTGTGGAGCACAGTGCAAGAGAAAAGCTGTGGCCAGGGAGGGAAATCACAGCTTTGCATTCTTGTCTCACGCCACTTTTCTCAACCAGCCTCTGCTCTATCATTACAATCAAAATTCTTTATCCCGAAAATTGCGACATGAAATTTTAGAGCTTAAAATAGCACTTCTGTGAGGCAGAGATTAGATTATGCAAAGTGTTAATGCAGCATTAACTGAAGAGTCCCAATTAAATAATTATAAATAGTTACAAGCCTAGTCTCTGTGTTTCCAGAGCACTGGAGTTTCAAAGTTTCTCACTCTGACAGCATTCCTGCCTGTTAAGAAGGACCAAGACCTCTGCAGCATTTGCTTTTTCTTCTTTTTTTAAAAGGCAAGACATGAAATTTCTGTTTTAAAACTAACAAGTGTTCCTTCAGAAGAAAGTGCTCTCTCTCCCTGAGGCACAGGCAGTGGCTCAGGCTGATTTTCAGAGGCTCAGGAGGTGCCTGCTGCCACTGGAAGGAAAAGTTATCCACTTTACAGTGAATAACTCATAGGCATGGGCAAGGTCAAGACCAAGACAAACCAGAAAATGAAATCTGCATTTAGCAGGGAGAAACGGGGATGCAATTCCAGATTGGTGGATAAAAGCAGTGGGATAAGGAGTGTTTGAACTCTGTTAAAGCAATCACACAGGCTGCTGAAACATTTGCTCGCTGCTACAACATCTTGCTTAATTGCTGAACTGAAAACTATTTATGAAATGGCCCCGTTCCTGGAGGCACAGGTAAAGGAGAACAGCTGTTCTGCAGGAGAAAACCTCCCCTTTTTCCGTGTTCTGTAGAAGTTTCACCTCAGAGATCCTGACGCGTATCTTGGTGAAGGTCTCAAACAATGTAACTGGAGCAGATAAAATTGAATTTTAGGACTCCCCTGCTGAGGCTGTGGGTCTGTGGTACTGGGAAGGCAGGGATGGCAGTGAGGTGTTCATTCACTCAGTCTTGGCTGGCATTTCAGGGAAGATGGATGGGTGAGTGTGCAAGTTTCCAAACAAAACCCCAGTGGTCATCCCGGTGAAATCCTCGGAGCTGAGCAGTGGAGGGCACCTGTCACCTTCCCTTTGGAACTGCCTCTGTGGAACACTGCCAGCTGATTTTCCAGGTAAATGCATTGAAAATGGAAAAAGGCCTCTCTCAAGTCTTTACAGTGGAAATATTGATTAATCAAGTTAAAGAGAGGTGGGAGCGGGAGAAAAGAGGGGACCTTGCTTTGAAAAGCAGTGCTGCCATTACACTGGACTCGAATTTGATTGCTATCAAGGCTTTAAAACCTGTTCTTTTGGGGGCGGATTTAGTTTGTTGGGGTTTTGTGTATTTCTCAGGTCCTCTTATTAGGAATTTTCACATTCTTTTCCAAATCCACCTTCCTCAGGGGACTGCTGACCCCTTTCCTTCCCTCCTCCAGCTGCACCTCCAAAGGCAGCACATCTCCCCCCACACATCCCTGCCCGTGACAAGGAGCAGTTCTGACAGGATGGGAGCGCTGGGGCCTCTCGCTTGTCCCTGGGCTGTGCTCATCCCCCGATTTCCCACAGCTGGGGTTTATTTCTGGGGCATTCCCTGGCTCCAGGTTCTGGTTTGGTCCCAAGCTGCTGTGGGACACTGGCATCATCCCTTCCCTGCTCTGCCTTGTTTGGCCCAAACACTTTTTGGCTACTGAGGAATGAGCCGTGGTGGAGTTGAGGTTTTTTGGGGTTGTGGTGGTTGCTGTGACACTGATAGGGTGTGAAAATAGAACATAAAAGAGGATTACACCGAAAAAATGAGATAAATGATCTTGTTGGATGCAGTAAAAGACAATGCAATGATCGTGGGCTTTATTATTAAATTAACCCAGTGTAACTCTGTGATTTTGGGGGATTATTTTGTACAAGCAGTGAAAGTGCTGGTGTTTGTTTCACCAAAACTTAGATGCTGCATCATCTTTCCCGTTCCCCTCTCGGCAGGGCAAGATAAATGGTCATAATGTTTTCTCTGGAGTGAATTTTCAAGATGTAGCAAAATATGCTCGAGGGTTGAGGACCGATTGACCTCTGGACTACTGTTCTTCTGCCTGACCTTCTTCTTTTAAAAAAGAAAACATCAATTCCCTTGTGTCTAAACATCTCAAGTCTGAAGATCAGCATTGGATTGTCATAATCTTTATTTACTGCAGTGTTGTGTTGAGTTATTTGTTTAAAGCTGACTCTTCCTGACAGTATTGGGTTACATCTGAGGGAGATGCTGCGAGTTGTGTTTGAAGCTGCATCTTGGATTTACTGCAGCTGCTGTAAATACCAGCTAAGCAAGCTTTGTAAATTATGCTAAAGGTATTTCTCGGTTATATAAGAATTATTCTGGTATGGAACTTAATATCTGCAAACTGTGATAAGGCTGGTGGAAGTCTGGCATTTAAAATCAGATATTCAGGAGTTGTTGCAGTTTCCAGCAATATGAACACACACGTTGTTTTCTGGGATTGATTTTGCCCTGGGTGAAGCTGCTGCAGCCTGGCACAAATTGTAGAAGGAACTGGGAAGCTGTGTAGCTCAGCTGGAGACAGAGGTTCCCCAAATCTACGTTATAAACGTGCTTTATTTACTCTGAGTACACGGAGCTCACAAGGCAGCAGCCCAGTATTGCAAGGAGCAAACCTGGGTGAGCTCAGAAGTGCTGTGAGACAGAGCCCAGACATCACTGCAAGCTTCCCTTGGGCTTGGGGTGCTGCAGCCTGAGCCACAAAATGCATTTATTTCACCGAGAGAAGTTCAGCAACTCATTCAAACTGAGCAGGAGCCAGAGCACAGGGGTCAGTGATTCCCCAGGGACAATCCTCAGCTCTACCCTCGAGGGGCTGGAATGAAAGATCATGTCATCTGCTTGGTTAAAATCCATTGCATCTGTTTGAAATCCATGGCACTCAGCTCATGGCACTGCTGGCACTCAGCTCATTTCATCTGTATAAAATCCATGGCACTCCTGGCACTCAGCTCATTTCATCTGTATAAAATCCATGGCACTCAGCTCATGGCACTGCTGGCACTCAGCTCATTTCATCCATGTAAAATCCATGGCACTCAGCTCACGGCACTCCTGACACTCAGCTCATTTTTTCTGTGTGAAATCCGTGGCACTCAGCTCATGGCACTCCTGGCATTCAGCTCATTTCATCTGTATAAAATCCATGGCACTCAGCTCATTTCATCTGTGTAAAATCCATGGCACTCAGCTCATTTCATCTGTATAAAATCCATGGCACTCAGCTCATGGCACTGCTGGCACTCAGCTCATTTCATCCATGTAAAATCCATGGCACTCAGCTCACGGCACTCCTGACACTCAGCTCATTTTTTCTGTGTGAAATCCGTGGCACTCAGCTCATGGCACTCCTGGCATTCAGCTCATTTCATCTGTATAAAATCCATGGCACTCAGTTCATTTCATCTGTGTAAAATCCATGGCACTCAGCTCATTTTTTCTGTATAAAACCCATGACACTCAGCTCATGGCATTCCTGGCACTCATCTCATCTCATCTGTGTAAAATCCATGGCACTCAGATAATTTTTTCTGTATAAAACCCATGGCACTCAGCTCATGGCGCTCCTGGCACTCAGCTCATTTGATCCATGTAAAAATCCATGGCACTCCTGGCATTCAGCTCATCTCATCTGTACAAAATCCATGGCAGTGTGTGCTGCTGCAGGCACAGGTGCACTCGCACAGGCTGCACTGCATCGCTGTCCACGCCGATTTCCCTTCTCACCTTTCATTTCTGACCAGGGCAAATGGCAGGAGAGAAAGGGGCTGGGGGCAGCTTTGGTGTGTGGGGACACAGCTGATGAGCCCCCCCTCTCCATCCCAGAGGAACAAACCACTTTGCTTTGGCTGCCCCAAGTTTGCTGTGTCCTGAGCTCCCCGGCACAGGTCAGGGAAGGTCCCTGCTGGGATGGATTGTCCAGTTCTGTGCGTTACAGAAGACACAGAAAATCCAGGCTCCAGGTAGCTGAATTTAATACGATTTTTGGCCAGGGAAAGGATTACCAAGGCCAAAGCCACCTGCCAGTGGCAGCCACTGCAGGAACCCCGTGACACTCTCGGGGTAATGAATCCTGCCCGGCCCTCGATTATCAGAAAGGGCAGAGTGAAAATGAGCCCGAGATGGGAGCAGTAATAGACTCTCCAGCGACACTGAAATGATGGCAGCTCAAAGGCAACTGCTCTGGCTGGCCAGGGAAAGCAAATATTCCATAAATCACCTGCCTGCAGGGCCGGGCTGCAGGCTGCTCCCCAGGCACTCAGCGCTGTTTGCTTCCCCTCCCACAGGAGCTCCAGCGCTGCAGTGATTGCACAGGAATGCACAATGCTCGCTTCTTGTCCGTCCTTTTCCTCTGGGATTTCCAGATGCAGGCCGGTGTCTCCTCTCCTGCCTCCCCTGAGCTGCACAAAAGCAGAGCTCAGCGGTCAGGGTGACCGAGGTGACGGAGCCACCAGCACCAATGCCACCACACCTGAGTCATTTATTGCAACCACAGCTCCTGGAGAGGCTGAGCTGCCTCTGCCATAGTGAATCTGCACTCAGGGACAAGGGAGGTGCGCGGATGGTCTCAGGGCTGCATTTCAGGGCTGCATTTCAGGGCTGCACTCAGGGATAAGTGAGATGCATGGATTAACTGAATGCTGCATTTCAGGGCTGCATTTCAGGGATAAGTGAGAGGCATGGATCACCTCAGTGCTGCAATTCACATCTGCACTCAGGGATGAGGTGCATGGACCACCTCAGGGCTGCATTTCAGGGCTGCACTTCAGGGCTGCACTCCAGGGCTGCACTCAGGGATAAGTGAGATGCATGGATTAACTGAATGTTGCATTTCAGGGCTGCATTTCAGGGCTGCACTCAGGGGTCAGATGCATGGATCACCTCAGTGCTGCAATTCACATCTGCACTCAGGGATGAGATGCATGGATCCCCTCAGTGCTGCATTTCACAGGGAGCCACAAATCCCAGCCCAATAAAGGGATGAAGATTCAGTAATTACCTGCAGAGGCACAAAACTCAAACTTTGCAGTAATTCCAAAGACCCAAGGGCCCATTCAGCCCCTCCTGCTGTGCCCAAGGGTCTGGGTGTGTCAGAGCTGCCAGGGTAAAATCCCAGCAGGCACAGAAATAAATGGGAGCAAAGGGTGACACTCAATTATATTTACAAAGGGCCTGATCCCAGGCCCATTACAGAATCTTTCTATTAACTCCAGCACCGGCTTTGGACTGAGGCCAGGCGTGTTTGCAGCATAATCTGTGATGATATCTGTGTGAGAAGGAGAATTCTTGCGGTGCAGAATGTACTGAGCCATCGCCTGCTTTTGGCAAAACCCTGTAATGTAGTTTTCCCATCATAAAAACGACAATAATTCTTCAGTCGTGGCTTTGTGATTAAACAACACTGAGGTAGTGCTTTTTTCCCTCTTCTTAATTTGCATAATTCCCAGGCTGCAGTGCAGAGAAACCTTCTGAGATATTAGGTAGATTATAAAAACGTCGTGTCAGATTTGAAACTGTCACTAACACAGGACTTTTAATTAGGAATAAATTAAAAAAAAAAGAGGCGCTGCTTCTCCCGTGGCCGTGAGATTTTGTGTTAGGCACAAACACGAAAGCTCAGAAATGTTCAAAGGCTGAAAAGCAGAAGTGAGATAAGAGAATGGATTATTCTGGAAAACAGGCGAAAGTAGAACTGATAAAACATTGCTATTCAAATGATATCTTTACAGGAGTCATTACAACAGAATTACTATTGTTGGAACATGGAGAGAAGCAAGGCTCTAAAGCATCCCAGCCCCTACAGCAGAGAATTATTTCAGGGAATGAATCCTCGTGCTTGCAGCAGCGGGTGCAGGCCAGGCTGTGCAGGAAATGCACGGGAGCTTTGCCCACGAGCACTGGCACAGCCCAGCAGTGAGGAGCTCCCTCCTCGCTGGCAGCAGGAGGGGTCTGAGTGCTGCAAGGGTGGATGTTGCATTTTTGTCTTCTTTTCTACCAGAGTTGGGATGAAAAGCTCGAGACGGTGTTTCTTGTTGGGACTCAGATGTTTATTAATTCTTACCTATATTACAGTCTCACAAACCGTGAGTTCTACAGCACTTCTAGCTAACAAAGTAAAAATGGAGCCTCATCGCTCTCTCTACAAGGCCTTTTAAGCACAAACTGTCCAATTAAGAAATGGCACCTAAATTATTTTTACTTTTAACCCAGTAACCAACCACCCATGGCCTGCAATGTGGACTTTTCTACCCAGTTACCAAACACCACCCAGACCCATGGAGAAGAAGGTGAAAAAGAAGGACTGGATCCGCCCTAAAACCTCCATCTTGTTTTATATATATATTACTGTATTCTAAAGCCTTAAACTTCTAGTTTTCTATTGCAGTTTTTCACTAATAACGACACAGACTCCGAGATCAGAAGGCTGGAAAAATGACTCTTTATTTTTGAGACGTGTCTTTCTTTTATACTATTTTATACAGACCAATTTGATTGGTGAAACAAAGGCAAACCTCTTCACACTGGTCAATCACATTGGTCAAACCAGAGGGAAATTATTAAGAAGTTAAGAATTATTAAGAGTTAAGAAGTCCCTCCTGTGAGAAAGAACGGATAAACATAGGTACAGTTACAAAAACATTTCTCTTGTTCACAGAAAATCGCCTGGGAAAAGAATTTCAGAAACCAAAACATCTCAGGCATGAAGTTAGGGCTACAGTTTCCCACCCTGTGATATCCCACACTTCTGTTCAAACCCCCGACCCACAATCCCAGTGCTGTCACTCAATTTTGGAAATATTTTCCGCATCCTCAGGTCAATGCAGTGTTTGCCTGGGGGTCAGTGCCTGCCAGCACAGAAAGTCTGGAATTTTCAGGGTTCCAGCAGGTGGGAAGGATGCTCTGAGCTCCTCCTCACCCCCCTCATCCCCCCGTGTGTGCCTGGCTCTGTGTGTTTGGCTTTCCCCAAACTCCAGCAGCCATCTCTGCTTCCCCCAAACATTAAACAGGAGCTGCCTCACTCCTGCATCTAAATCAGATCAAATCTGTATTCTGGAAAGATTTGCATGTGTTAAGATAGCCTAAGGGTGATTAATTTCAAACCCCCAAATAAATAAAATCATTAGTGCCGTCTCTTCTCCTGACCAAGATTTTTCACCATAAGGGACTGAGCATTAGCAACCCCACGTTTAGGTGGGAGCTGAGGATCTGCTGAAGTGGTATTTCATGTTTAAACAGACTTAAATTTACCAGATCTAATGGCTAACAATATTTCAAAAAGAGACTTAATCTATTTCATTGCATTTTATATGACTCTGTTTAATAAATCATCTTCCACTAGAAGCCCAGTCTAAGATGAATTTAACAGACCTTATAAGTGATGGGTCAATATCAGCTTTGTCATAAATTCATTTTTACTTTGGATACAGGCCTGGTGGGTACTTTTGTATTGCTTGATTTCAAATGATCCATAATTCATCATTAACTTTGACTTTCAAATGTGACAATGTATTTTCTTCTTTCAAGAACGGGATTTTTCCCTTTAACTCTTCACAGAAGAAAAATTAATACCATTTTAATTAGAGGTTTAGATAATGCTAATTTCAATTTACTTTTCTTTGTTGCATAGGATGGTTTGAAATCCATCCAGCGGCAGGAAGAACAGGATTAATAATGAGCACTGGCAAAAACAATGCATGAAGGAACAGGGGTAATGATTGTCAGTGGTTCAGGCAGCTGCAGGGGGAATTCGAGTTCCTTAATGCAGACAAAAATATTTGTTTCAGTTCTCCTATTACTCAGACATTGGCTTTTCCAGGTGTTTACAGCAAAATTCTTGTGTTAGCAAGGAGATGAGGTGCAGGCAGAAGGGTGGTACTGGTGAGGGAATTAACTGGGAAAATTCCATCTCTGTGGGGGACTGGAGGAAATGGGTTTGTGGAGTAGCCCTGGTTTTAATGTTTTCATTTCTGGGAAACTTCTTCCCAGGAACACTCTTGTAAATGAGTGAGATGTTTTTGTAACTGTACCTGTATTTATCCATTCTTTCTCACAGGAGAGGTTTCTTGATGAACATCTGTTTTAACCAATGTGATTGAAGAGGTTTGCCTTTGTTTCACCAATCAAACTGGTCTGTGTAAAATGGTATATGAGAGTCATTTCTCAAAATAATGATTCATTTCTCTAGCCCCAAAATAGAGAGTCTGTGCCGTTGTGTTCAGCACCAAACAACGACACTGCAGTGTGGAAGGAAGGTCACCTGCACAGATGGAATATTGCCTGCAAGCATGTGTTGTATGGGATTGAGGAACGGGAGCAGAAATAAATGTACAAACAAAGCACAGAGAGAGATCTGTGCGAGGAAATGGCCACGGGACAAAGTCACCAAAGTGACTGAAACCTGAATATCCTTTTGGGCTCTTACGGACGGATCCTGAGTGATCAGATAAATTCATGCAGCACATCCTTCAAAATCTTCCCAGCCATGTCCGTGTGCTAATAGGAGAAATCATTAAATGCAGACTGAATTAAAGAAATGTGATTACACTTTAGCTCCCAGGCCCTCCTGGGGTGTTTGCTGGGATCCTGGTGAATCCTGCTGCTGCCTTCTCAGGACTACCTAAGACCAGGTGGTTTTTGTTTTTTCATGTTTTATGTGAAAAATATAAAAGCTGAAATCCTAAGGCATCACTGCCAGAGCTTTGGAATGGGTTTTCCCAGGTTTTCCTGTTTGAATTGCTGCAGAAACCCCTGGCAGTGACCTCACATGCTCCCTTACTCAAGGCTTGTGTTATCCAGAGTTTGCACCAGTTTTTAGTCTGATGACCCCAAAATTGCAGGACTTTAAACCCAACTCAAGTCAGGAAAATTCCTTGTCTTGGCCAAGGGTCATTCCAGTCCTGTGATGACAGGATGCTGTTCAGATATTTCTGTTGTAGCCAAACATAATGAAATAGTTATCTCAGCAAACAAATAATCACAGAAGCTTTATCACCTCATAAATAATATTATAAATATTATTTCTATTATGTTATCCATGGTACATTATGTATACATTATAAACAATATTTGTACAAATACAGAAACTGATATTTCAAAATTCCCCAGGGAGTTTCAGGGAATGTGCTTCTTATCCCAGAGGCCTGCGAACAGAGCATCAAAACTGAATCACCAACCCTTTTCCAATTCCAGAAAAATGTTTGGCTCAGACTCTTGGACAGAACCTCGGAGGTGCTGTTTTGTATACCTGTCACATTTCAGGCTGGCTTTGAATGTCACATTTAAATAGGAGTTTCATGCAGATTTGGGCTGGCTGCCATTCTCCAGGCAGAATTCTCAAGGATCTGAGAGGGAGGCCCAGTGGAAAGCTACCAGGCAGAGGCTCTGTACTTCTATTAAGCGACAGAAAACCTTTTCTTCTTTGGAAAAGTCAGACAACATTCTACAGCTAAAAAGTGAAAATGTTCTGCCTGATAACATAAACAATTGATTTTTTTCCCAACTTTTTAGCAGTCGAAATGGGGAGAAACATTTTCTCAATGAGGGCCACAAGCTCCTGTGGAGAACTTTGCCATTTAATAAATAACTCCTGAGTCAGGACAGGAGAGGCAAGGCAGGGATGTGACAGCACAAGTGCTGACCCCGTGCTAAGGTGATTCTAATGCAGGAAAGCTTTAGAGCTTTTCTCTTTTATTAACAGAAACCCAAAGCTACTCAATGAATTCATCTGGACTTGATTATTCCTTGGCTGAACGAGCAGAGAACGAGTGATTAAATTCATTGCTGATTTTTAGGTACACAGCTTTCCTTGTGCATCGTCCTTCACTAACCAAACTTATTTACCTCGTGGCGCTGGGCAAATCAAAAATAAATGAAAACCAAAGAACTGAGAAAATACTATCAGTGGCTGGCAAGTTGCTGCATGGAGTTATGAGTTGGACCCATGCAATTGCTCACTTGGGGTTTTACTGGGGTTTTNGTTGTAGCCAAACATAATGAAAAAGTTATCTCAGCAAACAAATAATCACAGAAGCTTTATCACCTCATAAATAATATTATAAATATTATTTCTATTATGTTATCCATGGTACATTATGTATACATTATAAACAATATTTGTACAAATACAGAAACTGATATTTCAAAATTCCCCAGGGAGTTTCAGGGAATGTGCTTCTTATCCCAGAGGCCTGCGAACAGAGCATCAAAACTGAATCACCAACCCTTTTCCAATTCCAGAAAAATGTTTGGCTCAGACTCTTGGACAGAACCTCGGAGGTGCTGTTTTGTATACCTGTCACATTTCAGGCTGGCTTTGAATGTCACATTTAAATAGGAGTTTCATGCAGATTTGGGCTGGCTGCCATTCTCCAGGCAGAATTCTCAAGGATCTGAGAGGGAGGCCCAGTGGAAAGCTACCAGGCAGAGGCTCTGTACTTTTATTAAGCGACAGAAAACCTTTTCTTCTTTGGAAAAGTCAGACAACATTCTACAGCTAAAAAGTGAAAATGTTCTGCCTGATAACATAAACAATTGATTTTTTTCCCAACTTTTTAGCAGTCGAAATGGGGAGAAACATTTTCTCAATGAGGGCCACAAGCTCCTGTGGAGAACTTTGCCATTTAATAAATAACTCCTGAGTCAGGACAGGAGAGGCAAGGCAGGGATGTGACAGCACAAGTGCTGACCCCGTGCTAAGGTGATTCTAATGCAGGAAAGCTTTAGAGCTTTTCTCTTTTATTAACAGAAACCCAAAGCTACTCAATGAATTCATCTGGACTTGATTATTCCTTGGCTGAACGAGCAGAGAACGAGTGATTAAATTCATTGCTGATTTTTAGGTACACAGCTTTCCTTGTGCATCGTCCTTCACTAACCAAACTTATTTACCTCGTGGCGCTGGGCAAATCAAAAATAAATGAAAACCAAAGAACTGAGAAAATACTATCAGTGGCTGGCAAGTTGCTGCATGGAGTTATGAGTTGGACCCATGCAATTGCTCACTTGGGGTTTTACTGGGGTTTTTACAATTCCAAGCTCACTCCTGCCCTCTCTGGATTCTTTACTGGAATTCTTTACTTTACTTTCCAGTCTTTACTGGAAGCAAAACTGAGCCTTGAGATATTTGTACCACAACAGCCTTTTTTTCCCCCAGGTCTCTCAGATATCTTGAGAGAACCATCCTGGGAAGGAAAAATGTGTTGTTTTTCTAAAGTACTGGAATGGGCACTTCACACAGGGTGCTACCTTCAGCTACCATCTGCAAAATTGGGAAATTATTATTAT
>VYZR01096633.1:33760-47122 GCA_013400675.1 Oxylabes madagascariensis
TCCCAGGAGTTAAATCCAGGCTGTTATTCCCAATCTCCCCTGGAGACACGGCAGTTTCTGCCAGCTGTTGGTGTTTGGTGTCAAGGTTTCCCTTTCCATGCAGAACTCCCTCACCCTTCATTTCCACCGTGCAGTTCTCTGACTGAACAACCCTTGTCTGCAAGAAAAAAAGTGAAAATAAAAGGTACTTACACACTTACCCTGAAGGAAGGAGCTGTCCTGAAATGGAAAGCTTGGCCAGGCTGGGGCTCTGTGGTTTTGTCTCTCCTGTGTTGCAAAGTCACATCAGTTTCAAGTGCAAGGCATCAGTCCTGAAAAATCCAGCCAGAATAGGCTCCACATCAAACATTCCCAGCTAATTCACCTTTAGCAATTATCAATTATAGCAGGTTTTTTCTGCATCCTGCCTGAAGGCTGTGGCACTGCCTGGGTTTGGTGTCTCCTCTGTGCCTGTAAAATGAAAGAAACGGGCAAAACATCCTCGGAGTCCCTGAAGACTGAGCAGAGCCAGCTTTTTGAAAGTGTCTCTCCCACACTGATAAATAAAAGCACCTCTGGTTTGTGGCTGCATGGCAGGGAGAGCAAAGGGAGGCTGCCAGAGAGGAAAGCGAGCCCTTGGGAATCCGGTTGTGATGTTATTCATCCCTAGGACTAAAAATTCCCAATGGCTCCTCCAGAGGAAAAATGGTTTCTAGTTTTTCTCTCAGCTCATCCCTGAGAGCTAAATGAACTTTTATTTTTCTAAACTGGATCTCACAGGAATGGGGGGAGGAAAGGAAGAAACACATTTTGGGTTCAGTCTCTGAAGGAAAAATGTCTGTGCCGTGACTCAGAAACATGACAGTCCCAGACAGGTTTAGTGGGTATGAGAAGAAGTTTCTCTTTTTGGTCGTTTGCATTCTCGTTTTATGTCTGAAAGGGGTTTTTGTAGCGTTTGTCTTTCTCTGAATCCAAGCATTTTTTGAGCTGAACACCATTCCAGGGAAGCCTTGGCTGTGGCTGTGTCTGTCACTGAGCATTTGGGATTTCTCTGCCCCACTGAAATTCCTGCCACGGTGCATCAGCAGAGTCAAAGGGCTGGGCTACATCTGAGAATTGATTTTATTTACTGCACAGGTCAGTGGGAGTGTCAGTGAGACAACAGCAGGAGAATTCTCCCAGCTCCCACCACACCTTCAATCAGAGTGAGCAGAAATAAATCCGATGTAGATTGTTCAATCAGACAAGGGCAGAGCTAATCCAGCATTAAGATTCCTCATTCTTTAATGACAATCACACACTGCAGGTACCATGGATACATCTCATTATAGCTGTGACAAATACATTTGTTTGCTCTGCTATAATTTACCAAATTGGCAGATTCTAGTGGAGGACAGAAATTATAGGTTAGGCAGACGTGCTGTTTATGGCATTGTCCANGCGGGAGATAAAACTTTTAAAATCTGTTCACAGAAATGGTTTAAATCACAAGAATAACTCGGCACAGAATGTTCCTGAGTGCAGGGAACAGGATCCAAGTGGAACGTTGTCAGGTTTCTGGGATCAGAGGGAGGGGTTGAGCCTGGAGGGAGCTCAGAGGGAGCCGTGGGGACTGGGATAGAGGGAAACGTGAAAAGGGGGGAGCAGGCAGGGTTTGGCACGGCAGTGCCTACAGAGAGGCAGAACAGCACACAAATGTTTGAAGCACCGAAGAGGCAGTGGAATCCTGAATGCTAAAAAAAAAAAGGAATTTTTCATAGTAATGGCTGTGGTTTCATGCAGCTCTCGAGGAACACCTGAGAGCCCTCAGCTCGGGAATGCCACCACAGGAGAAACTTTTCACTTTTGTTTTCTGACAGCTTGAACGGTCTGGATGCCATTTGTTGCTCAGTTTTGGGGGGGAAAAAAATGGGCCTGCCACCTCAATCAGCTTTTTTAATTTTTATTTTTTTAAACTGTGGAGTCTGTACCTCAATGAACTCCAAAGAAAGGCATTTTGGTGGGGATGAGCCCAAAGGCTCTCAGACAATGCTGTATCCTGTCCCAGTGCAGGGCAGCTCTGAGCCCCACCATGAGGAGCAGCATTAGGGATGCACAAGAGCGCCTGAATTACAGGATTATCACAGGATTTAAGAGCACCTGAATCACAGGATTTCCCTTGAGGGTGGAGATGAAAGCAGCCACCTGCAGCCCCCTTTTTAGAAAGGAGAACACGCCAGCACCTTCTGAGCTGCAGAGATCCTTCCGAGCCTCCAGGACTTGACCTTCAGCTGAGATCAACATAATTTGCACTTTGTAGAGTTTCTAGGGAAGGGTTAAACCCCCTGACACAGTTATTCTGTTTATTGAGCTATCCATAAAACCACAGAAAGCCCTGAATGTCCTGCTGGACTTGTTTGCGTTGTCAGAACTGCTCCTTTTGATTTTTGTGTGTATGATGGACGTGCATCTCTTCCAGGCACAACTCCTTCCAGCAGGACATTTTCACAGGCTGGATAAGACAAAAAACTCGCNGACGTGCATCTCTTCCAGGCACAACTCTTTCCAGCAGGACATTTTCACAGGCTGGATAAGACAAAAAACTCGCATTACCTCAATGGTTGAATTAGTAACAATTTGGCAACTGAAGGAGAACAGCACTTCATTGTGAAAATGCTTCTGTAACCATTAGCAACTCTGATTTGGTGTCAGGCTTAACAGTGCCTTAAAATTGAAATGACTTGTCCTTGGAGACGCTGAATAATAGCAGGTGTCCCTGGGAGTAAACCATGCCTGTCTGTCTTGATATTGTGCCTCGTTTAAAGGTGGAGGGATCCTTTCACATGGTAAATACCGCGCGCAAAAAAAAGCGTGCGGCAGGAGAGACGATCGGGATAAAAGTATAAACACTTCTGACTTTGATCTTCCACTCGCTCTGCCGAGGTATTGACAGAACAATGGGTTCATTAGCGAGGAAGGGTTTATGAAGTGGATGCAAACTGCCTCAAGTCTCCCGGGGAGAGAGATTAGTGGAAATAGGTGGAATGGGGATTTGAGGAAGAAGGCAAATATCCGAAGGCACACGGGAGAAACGCTGCTCTGTTGTCGGAACTGTGCAACGTTCCATGGAAAGGGGTTCCTTCCAAAGGAAGGATTCCTGGTTCCTTCCAAAGGAAGCCAGGAAAGTTTCGCTGTAAATTCACTTGGGCCAGAATTCATTGCCTTTACACCACAGGGTAATGCTCCTACCCAGAAGATAATAATAACCAAATAAAAATAACTGCTGGGAGCAGGGCTCCAGAAAAAAATGGGAGTTCCACCTGTGTGGAGTGGAAAATGTCTGGAACAAACTGGGGCTGGGGTCAAGGAACTTTGGCATTGCTGTTCTTGAGCTTCCTCTTTTTCTTTCATGAAGCACAGAAAATCTAGAAGTGTGAAAGCAATTGGGCGAGGAGACCAACTTAATGAAAAATTATTTGACACAGATAAGTCTGCAAGTTCCTTTTATTAGTGTGTCTGTAGCTATCCTATCTTTCTTAATAGAGGTCTCTCACCTCCTTAACTTTTTCTGGGAAATAATTTTTTTGGAGGAGAGTCAGCTTTTCAAATAAAAAAAAAAAGAAAGAATTTAAGATGAAGATGTTATTTTTTAATGCCCCAACTCGCCCATTGAAAAGTTGAGAACATAATCTGTTAGCTAAAAGCTATATTTTCCTCATTGAAAATTGAGTGTTTGGCATCATTTTGGCTCGTGTTTTCATCCACAAATGGAAAGACTTCCATTGGAAGCTTTAGGGACAAGACCAGAAGTATTTAGAAGTTCTCTTGGAAAATGGTATGTGTTGCTTGGCCAGAAGTCTAATAATGCAATTAAGACAACTTGTTCAGGCAGAGAATTATAAATGCTGATTCTTCATGGCTTTGTTGAATAGCTATAATATTGTCCTGGGGTTAGTGGTTAAGTTTCAGCTAAATGTTTACCCTTTACTTTTTTTTAGAATGAAACTTCCCAGAAATAGGGAGAGATCTCTAAAACATATTATCTCTAAAACTCTATTTATAACACACATAGAAGTCTATTTATAGCCTTATAAACGCATCTGGAAATAAATATTGTCCTGAAAACAGCCCGATTTTGATTTATTCAGGGTGCCTAATAACGAGGCAGATGCATCCACACCCCGTTGGGAAAGCACCAGGAATTTCTCATCTACCCTTGCAGAGCAGAGACAAGGGCGAGTGGTGCTGTGGTAAAAACAGGTGTGGAGCTTGGCCCCACCTGCCCTTAGCTCTGTAGGGCAGGATAAAATCCAGGGGGAGAAGCTCCTTCCTGGCAGGTTTGGTGTCTGTGGGTCAAACATTGCCCTCTGATCAGTAATTGTGGGAGCAGAACCAGCAGTGGGGAGCTGGCAGGGGCACACAGAGCTGCCAGCAGGAAACAGAGGGC
Source organism: Oxylabes madagascariensis (assembly GCA_013400675.1). Classification (NCBI taxonomy): domain Eukaryota; kingdom Metazoa; phylum Chordata; class Aves; order Passeriformes; family Timaliidae; genus Oxylabes; species Oxylabes madagascariensis. The sequence goes on from VYZR01096633.1 coordinate 38,166, forward strand.
AAGCAAAGCTGAACTTCTGCCCAATTCACCCAAATTGTCGTAAAAAGGGATCTCATTTCTTGCAGCTGTGCACCCAAAGTTCATGCACGAAATGATTGAAGCGCGGCACGGTGTGGGAAAGGAAAAGGGAAAGGGGAAAGGAAAGAAGAAAGGAAAAAGGAAAAATGGAAAATTAAAAAGGAAAGGGAAAAGGGAAAAGGGAAAAGGGAAGGGAAGGGAAGTCAACAGCTGGCAGAAATTTGGGCTTTTCTCTCATGAGATGACATAAAAAATTCATAGATATGGCCAACTGCAACCTGTGAAGTGAAATCCATCAAGAAACTTCAGATTATGAAATTTACCATGCAGACCCTTTTCTTTTCTTTTTTTTTTTTTTTAGGTGTCTCTCATCCAGGAATCCTAAAGGAGAAAAGAATTTCTGGTGCAGATGAGAGGCAAGTCTTGAAATTCCAATGTTTCCTGCAAGCTGAAGATTCTGGAGCGTGACTCAAGCCTGTGGTGATCCAACCCAGCACGGGGTGAGTACTGCTTGTTCCCAGGCCAGCATGTGATGCATTCATAACCACCCAAGCTATTAGCAAAACATGAAGAAAAGTTTAAGTTATGAAAGAAAATGGGCTTTGGATTCCTATTAATGATAAAATTAATTTCATACCCAAACCATTGGACAATGGCCCCCTGGAGAACAATGAAGAGAGTGAAAATCCCTCAGACAATGAGTGTTGAAAGCTGCATAATAGTCTTATCATTTCTGTACAGCCTTGGTTGAGACAGCTGTAATTAATTATAAGAAAATGACAAATGGTCAAGGCTGTGCTGAAGGCAGTGGCCCCGGTACTTGACATTGTAATGCAACTGGGGAAAAGCTTGTCAAATCAAGGTTGTGTTAATTTATTAGGCAGCCATTTGTGTCAAGTTGAATAAAAGGGAGGGGGGAAAAAAAGAGGTGAAAAGCTACTGCAAATATGAAGTCTTAGGGTGGATTTTCATACACTGGGTGTTAGGAATGCAGTCACCTCATTCAGCTGACTTCTGCTCCAGGTCCTTGTTCCCGTGTCACTCACCCCTCAGGCAGTGAGCCACCGCTGGAAATCCAGCCGGCACTTTGAGTTTGCTGTACCCTGCAGAGTCAAATCCTAGTTGGGGGCTCCACTTCAATAAACTGCAAGTCTTTCCCACTCTGTCTAGTTTAGCTCTTGTCAAAAGATGTTTCAAAATTCTCCCTTCAGCTCCTGGGATCCCTCATGCCCAGTCCCGTGGTCAAACTGTTGGGTCAGCACTCAGGGAAGGGGGCTTCAGCCTTGCCTGGGCTCCTCACTTCTTGTCTGCACTTTTGCTTTCTTCTGTCTTGCTTGTTCCAGCCATAATTCCCAAAAACACGACTTTCTTTTAGCCCTTCAGGTCCCAGCAATGCTTTCAATTGGAGTAAACTGAAGCAAAAGATTAATATATGTGAGTAAACTGAAATTTGCTGTTTGCTGTTTGCTTTCAGCACTGCCTAGCAGCCTCCTAGGAGGGATTTGGGGTTTTTTTTGTAGTCACTAACAAACATGGCAAGAGCCACAGCCTGCAGCCAAGTGAAAAACACGTGACAGGCAATGTCCAGGAATCCTGGATCCCTGACTCCTTCCAGCATTAAACTGCAGGCCTTGGAAAATGTCCTTGTGCTGTCAGTCCCTAGAGAGCATCATGGTACTGCCCAAATGGGTTTGTGTAGGAAATGGGCCCTAAAAGGCTCCGAATGACATCCTGGTAATTCTCCCTGAATATCAGCATATGGGCATTTAGCACAGATGCTGCTCTCATTATGATGCATTAAGAGCTTTATGTCAATAGTCCTGAACTCCAGTCAGACAACAGGGTGTAGGTAGCAGTTGTTACAAAACAGAAGGATTCTTAAGAGACCCCAAATCTTCATTAATCTCTGCATCTTGGGTGTTCTTTGAAACTTTAGAGAATGCTGTAAGCATAGAAAAAAATCTTTATATGTGAGAAAACACTTGAAATTGTCTTTATTTTTCTGAATGTTTTGCCTTTCTGGCTATTTAACCAGTTAACTCCCATTTGAGCACTTAGACCAGAGGGTGACAGAGTGTGAGGGTGCTGCTCTGCAGCTCTCCAGGTGGCTGTCCCCAGCCCATCACTCCTGTTTGCACCATTCATTAAATCATGCCTGCAAGAGGTGACCGATCTAACTGTGAAATAACCCCTCCTCCAAAAAATCAGTAATTTTTTTTGCTTGATCAGTTGATTGTTAAGATTTGTGTGGTTTTGTAGCGTGGATCTGATTAGAGACATCTCTGGCTGAATGTTAAGCATTTATCTTCTGGGATGCAACTCCAAGCAGGGCTATAAATCTGTTTATATCCAGATGTCTAATGGATGGTTGGCATTTAAGGGTTGTTTGAGGTGGTGAATTGCCAATTTCATATCCTTTTGCCAGTCTTTCTGTTCAGAGGATTCATCTTCCCCTTAAACACGGCCTGGTGTGGGCATTGCCCTCTGGGCTGTGGTGTGGGGGGTTATATTTTATATATTTGTGTGTGTTATGGTGCTTGTAGGTAAAAGCTGTGCCTGGATTGCTTCGGGCAAACCAAACTGGGATAAACTGGTGGAGAAATAGCAGGGAATGGTGCCTCAGCAGCACTCAGAGTGAAACCAAGAGCATTCTGGCTGTGGATATCAGTCCTGGTGTGGGGCAAAAGCACCTTCACAGCAGTGGTGCCATTAAAATTGGCCCTGAAGCCACTGGCAAGCTGGGCTTTTTTTTTAGTCCAAGTTTTCTGGCTGAAGATGATGAGTCTGTGATTTTATTTTTTTGTTGTTGTTGAGGCTTAAGACATGAAAATGTGTCTGAAGTCTTTCATTTCCACCTATTGAAAGTGCTTTAAAAGGGAAAAAAACAAACAGATGGCTCTCATTAGCACAAGAGTGCTTTAATCTTTTGCACATTTTAAATTTTATTTTCCTTTCAGTGTTTGTAAGTAAATTGGTACAAAATTAAGACTTCACCAGAGCAATTGAATTTCACACATTTCAAACCATGAAAGGAGAGGTGGACTCCATCCAAATTGCGACAACTGATGTAATCCTGGCATCACAATTATCTATTATGATCAACAATTCTAAATGAATGAAATGCAGCGAGGCTGGCCCTCACACATCTCGCTCCAGCAAAACTCGCCCGAAAGCCCTGTGTACAACTGGGGATCTTGCCTCTACCACTCCACCAAGCAGTTTTTATTTTCAGTTGGAAAAACACAGGGCTCATCTGTAGGAGAAGGGAATACGGGTGACCTCACCCCTGAGAATTAATAGCTGTGTTAATTAACCAATACAGCCTCGTCCCTGATGAATAACAGCTATATCCAATAAGGATGAGTGATATAGAAGAGGGGTTTAGCTGGGGAGGGGAGGATCAGCATGGAGGAGGAACCCTGAGGAGCACGAAGGAGAGAATCATGAAGGAGGATCTTGAGGAGAGAGAATCACTGCGGTGAGGTCAGTCTGGGGCTGCAGTTACAGCAGTTGTTGGAACCTGCAGCCACAGTCTGGCTGGGTAAAAGCCTGCAGTCAGAGGCGGTGAAGTAATCCCTGCAGTCAGAGTCTGGCTGGGTAAAATCCTGCAGTCACAGTCTGCACACCAATCCCTGCAGTCACAGTCTGGCTGGGTAAAAGCCTCAGTCAGAGGCTGCACACCAATCCCTGCAGTCGCAGTCTGGCTGGGTAAAAGCCTGCAGTCACAGTCTACAAACTAATCCCTGTAGTCAGAGTTTAGCAGGAAATAACCAGCAGTTGAGGCTGCAGCCTGCAGTAGGAGCTTGCTGCAGCCAGAGTCAGTGAATGGTTGGAGTCAGGATGTCTGAGCTGTAAAGAGGAATAAAACAGGAGCCTTTTCATGCTGTGTTTAACAAGAAGTCAGTGTCTCGGCTCATTTCTACCCCCTAATAAGAGGGCTGCTGCAACACTCATCGTTTTGAGGAACGTGTGCAGGAAATTGTGGCTGAAATATGCTCTGGGTGTGTAAATTGCCCGAGTTGCAGGGACACTGATGGAGCTCTGTCATTTCCACAGCAAAACAATCTCCCAGAAATGTGCTGGGGCACCACCTGACAGAGAGGAAAAAGCACCCCCAATCCTCGTGGCTCAGGAGCTGAACGGTGTTTTGGTGACTCCATCCCAAATAAGCAGAGGTTGCTGCAACCTCCAGCTTCAAAACTTGGTGTTTTCCCCTCGTTCCCCTGCAATTCCTGCTTAGCAAATCCTGTTTCAAGCCAGGGCTGGCTGCTGCCACAACTTTTGATCCTGCATCAGGCAAAGGTTTTTCAGTCCAACCACAATTCTTGATTCAATTAATAGGGGATGGGCACCACTTCTGAGGGATTTATGACCTTGCTAAAAGTGTTGAGGAAGGCTGGGCCAGAGGAGTTTCCTTGTGGCACTGAGGAAATCCCATTGTTTGTGAGAGCAGTGGCATTGGCACAGAATTACAAATGCAAACAGACAGTTTCTGATGTCTCCCTCTGTAAATAGAATTACATTCTTTAAGGCTTGTTTTGTATGATAGAAACCAAGGTCTGATCCTCTCCTATTTATTTTCGGAAAAAAGGGTGAAAATTGGAGAACCGCTAGATTTGCAACATCAGAAAATGAAGACTCTTGGGGAAAAAATATTTTAATTCTGTTCCTCTTAAAGCAGAATTGTGTATAAAGTGGCTTTTCTACTTCCTAGGAGTTTTCTTGGTCTCTGAAAAAGAATGTTTATTTTTGGTGGCAGTGTACAGCATACTGATTGGGAAAAAAAAAAAAAAAGCTTAACATTTCAGTTCTGTTGAGGAATTTTGTTTTGAGCCTAACCTTTTCAAAGAGTAGATGTTTTACCAGAAAATGGAATACATCTCATTCTGGAAAGTTATTTTTAAGTGGGGAAAAAAAAGGAGCATTCTCACTTGGCTAATATACAATTTTTCAGGTTTTCCTATCTAATTTGGATGAGGAAAAGTGCTTCAAAAAATAGTGTGTCAAAATCTGAATAAGTTAAAAGGACTTGATGTGTTCCTCCTTGGCAAACTTTGTTTTCCTTGATATTTAGACCAAAAAATGTTCTGTCCTAGATGCTTTGCACACACTTCTCAGGACAAAGTCAGCTGCTTTGTGTGGGCTTCTGGGAGGCCAGAGAACATCAGAATTTCTTTTTTTCTTTTTTTCTCTCGGGATTTCGATTCAGAATGATTCAGTCATGATTCACACCAGGAGAAATTATCTTTGCTGCCTTCCTGTTACTTTTAGTAGTTAAAGTCAGGTGTAAATGCCTCTGCGGCTGGCATTTCTCTCCATGGGAGAAGTTCAAAAGTCGTCTTGGCCATTTTCTAGGCCTCAGAGCTTTATGGATGTCGAGAGGTCTTTCTTGGACAATTCTTGGGCTTTATGGCAGCTGAGATAGAAGTGTTTTAATTTCGTATTCCTGGTGTTCTACAAAGGTGAAGAGTCCACCCACTCCCAAGCCAGTTTGTGCCAGTGCTGAAATAATCTTACGTTTGAAAGCTCTTCAAGCTCTCTGCCCTGCAGCTTCTTGGCTCCATTTTTTTAACCTTATTGCTTTTGTTTCATCTCTCACAATGAGCATTCATTTCAGCACCGCTTGCAGATTTATTGAGCAGGCTCAGAAGAGCAAAGAGAGGAGGAGGAACACAAATGAGGTCCTTACGAATCAGAATTTCAATTGAAATAATTGATTTTTCATTTTGTTTGGAGGGGGAAAAAAAAAAAGAAGGATTTTGAAAAATCTTCTTCCTTTCCTCCTTCTCTGCTCCTGTTAGCAAGCAGAAGGGAATGACTTTGATTTCCTTGGAGGTGTCTATGAGCTCATGAGTTCATGAGAAGGTAACTGAGATGATGACACCGAAACCTTTAAGTGTAACAATTTATGAAGACCTTCCCACAAAGTCTGACTGTACCAGTTGTATTTGTCACAGATATTTCTACAGGGATTTTTCGGTGCAGTTTAACACATAGTAAGTCATAGACCCACATGTGTTTCAGGCAGGCTTTATTGAGGGGGAAATGTGCCCCAAATCTTGCAAATGTCACAATATTTTATACATGTTATCCAGACAAATTTCATTTGTGAAGGGAATTTGAACCTTTGGGATGCTGTATTTGAATATCACACACGATAGAAACCATCCATGTTTCCTTTGACCTTACTGAGAGAAAAATCTGGATCTTAAAATCTGGGAAATGGGCCAAAATCTCAACCCTGGAAAAGTTTCTGCCTTAAAGCAGCTGGGAATGGTGACTTGAGGGTCTGTCTGATGGCGGATTTAGAGCAGTGGCCTTGTCACCCCTCCTTCACTCATTCTCAGGAAATTTTGCACTGATGGTTTAAGTCAGGACTGCACATACCTGAATTGTTTGACAGACATGGATTATCAGCTGGATTCCAGCAGATATCAGAGGAAAGACTGGGGAGAGAGGCTGGAGAAACCAGAGTTTTACCTGGCCAGATACCTCTGTTTAAACCAATTTACTGCTTACTCATTATAAAGATGTGGAGAAGATTCATTCCTCAGTGCCAGAGACCATCCTGAAGTTGGGGCAGATTCCCTTTGACATTTCCCTATAACTCAGAATTAACTTCCAGCCTGCATGGTGGGGCTGGTGGTGCTGGCTGGGCAAACACTGCTGATGCTCTGGAGAGAAAAATGTGTCTGTTCCTCCTCAGCCAACACATCTGGAAACACAAAACACTGAGGGCAGGGAGCACTGGAAATGATACCTTGGGAAGGCTGAGCTGGAACAGGGACTGGACAGAGCTGGAGAATAAAGTAGATATTTATTGAAAGGCCTTTAGGGTATACCTTGGGCAGGACAAGAGCCTGGCCAGGGCTACACCCAAGGTGGACCCAAAATGGTCACAAAATGGACCCAAAATGGTCACAAAATGGTCACAAAATGTACAAACGGTCACGAGGTCTCACACATTTATCAGTTTTGTTCCATTTGCATATTGGGGTTTAATTGTCCAATTACAGCTTTGGGTTGTGAGGTCCCATCCTTCTTGTTTTCTGTCTTCAGCCCACCCTTGTTTGTGCTTTTGGGTCTGAAAACTTGTGCTCGTTGTACAAGGCACCCCGACACCCCTGGGCAGCACAGAATCTGAAAAACATGAAAGCTAAAATTTAAGGCATCATAACGAACCTTCCATAGCATCTGAAAGGAACACAGCCCGGCTGAAAAAGCTTCTTCTGGCACCACAGAAGGATGGAGGAGGACAGGAGGAATCCTGAACATCTGAGAGCACAGATGCTGCAGGTGGTGCTGTGATAGAGAGGACCCCCAAAGCTGCCCTTGGCCAGGTGAGCAGGGTCAAAAAATGTGCTCGGAGCAGAAGCAGTGCATCCCCGTGGTGCCCTGGGTGAGGACAGGAGCCAGCTCAGGGGAGTGACAGTGACAGGGCCACAGCACGGGGCTCCAGCCCTTCAGAGAGCTTTAGAAAAAAAAATACCTAAAAATATGTTTTTAAGGGGCTTGTATTGAACATGTGTTCAAGTTCAGCCCAAACTGGCATTTAGCTGTTAGGTCTGTCCCAGAAATTGTATATCAGGCAGCTTTTGTTGCAACAGTGGGTCACTGAGAAAAGGGAGGGGAGGAAATGAGCAGAGTGTACCAGTGCCTCAATAACAAAACACCAATCCTACCTCTTCTTCAGGAGCTGTGACCATCAGAAAACAGTTCCAATCACATGTGGAGTTTGCCCCTGCCTTTTCTTCCGACCTAGCACTAACCAGTGTATTGCAGGAATGTAATTTGATGGGTCCACCTTTGTGCTGTGTCCTTTCCCAGCTCAAACATAACATCAGTTATGGCTTGTGCTGGAGGCTATGATTATCCTCTATAGATAGAAATGTTCTATTGCCTCAGTCAAAGGCGTGGAGTTCGTCAGCAGAAGTTATTGTTTGGAGGCCAAAATGTCTCCAGTTCATATCCTAGTTCTTGTTTCCATTATTGTATGTGCGTGGTATTAATTTCTGTCTTTGAGGGGAAAAAGAAATCCTTCCAGTGCCATGAGAAGAGGGCAGAAATGAAAGGGAATGTCTGAGGACATCTCCCCTGGCATAACTTTTCATCCTGGCAATAGCATATATTGAGGGGCTCCATTTAAATTCATACATAACTTTGAAAAAAATGTTGGAAGGTGTCACAAACTCAAGCTGGGATAACTTAGTTTTCTTTTCTTCACTAGGACAGGGCTCGTGTTTGCCCTTGTGTTAAAAAATAAGAAATTAAATAATATCAAGGAACCCAAAAACCCACCATGATGCACATAACATATAAGAGAATTAACTTGCTCTGGTGGGGCCTCTTCTAGAGGTTTAATCCAAACAGAAACAGAATTTTGCTGCAGGAGCTGGTAAACAGAAACTGGGAAACAGTCGAGATACGTTCCAAAACAATTGCTATGATTTATATTTACTCAGGGAAATGCATTATAATCATCATTGCCTTTTATCTCAGCCATAGTGTAGAAAATTACCTTCCAGTGTCACAATTTATAAAAGACTCTCGGAATGTTTATCACCAGTGCACAACCATAACAACAGCAGCAAATGGCAGGATTCTTTTAACAGCTCTTCAGGAGACTCAAGAAATCTGCACTAGAGGTAGCCAGTAATTGGCAGAGATGGGAAAAAAAACCTGTAATAAAGTTGTTGAAGTTACTTCCCACTAATAAAAACTCCATTACTTAAGAAACTCGAAACTTCCTGCAAAGGGCTTGTCAAGGAGGTGTGAACGCTGAGAAGTGCGAGACAGAGGTCCCAGAACTGCTCAGGATTGCCAGACTGAGCAGCTGCAGATCCTCAGAAGTCCAGTCCCAGCTCTTTCCCCGAGCAGGCTTTCCTTGCCATCTCTCAGCCTAACTGGAAAAAATATTTCCCCCTTTTTTTTTTTTTTTT
>VYZR01096639.1:0-10524 GCA_013400675.1 Oxylabes madagascariensis
AGAAGTCTCACTTCAGCCTGAAGCATTTCTTTCAGACATGATAAGACATCCAAAAGTCAGGGTTTCAGAGTGGGGTAAAAAGCATCTTTGTGCTTACCACTGTTGTCTTTCACTAGCTACAGATGCACAGTTAGTCCTGACCATCCACACACCAGGCGTTAAAATGCCACCCTGTGTGCGGGTGCTTGCCTTGGGCACACAGTGTGCATCACCCAGCCTGGGTTCTGCTGGTGAGTCTGACCGGTGAGAACCACCCACACTGTCACTGAGCCAACACATAAAATCTCTGCTCTCTTTGCCTTGTCCTCCTGAGCAGGAGCACCCAGACATGGGAAGCTCAGCAGCAGGTCTCAGCAGAGATGGTAACATTAGCAGGGAGTGGCTCTCAAGCCATCCAGCTATGGACTTTCTGAAGCATCAAGCACTTACTTCTGTGGTGAGAGGTGGGAAGAACAAGTGTCATACTTTTCTCTGCTGCACATTGGTATAATAGAGGAAGGGATTTTTCTGTTAGCTCTCACTTCACTTTTTTGACAGGCTGCAGCTGTGGTAATGAGTTGATTTCAAGGTGAAAGAGGTGTCTAAGAGCTTTTGAAACTCTCAGTGAACCCTTATCTGCCTACCCTTAAAAATGTGGCCCAAGGTCATGGGGCCACCAAGCTGGCAGACTTCCTCTGGGGGTCACCTCTGAACCACACTCATCAGGCGCCTTTTCTGGGGAGGTGTGTGAGCGAGTGTTGTGCACTGTTAGGGTGAAACCATGGTGATCCTGGAAAAAGCTCAGTCCTACAGCAACCACCAGCTCCTCAGTTCACTTTGTGTTAGAAAACACAGATCCTTCTAGCTGCGGAAAATAGTTCTGAAGTAGTGTGGTAGTAGAAATGAGTCATAAATTGTGTGCATTTGTCAAAAAGCAGGGCTTTCTGTTTCCTTGGAAACTGAACATTTTGTGGGTTTATGGTACTGTACTCAGCAGAGAGTGGCTGAGTCCTGTGTGAGTATATACACGGCCATAAAGGCCAGGCTCTCTTGGCTGAAGGTTTCAGTGTCTATTACATGTTTGGTAAAATACAGATAAAAGGACTTCTCTGACTGGGCAACTCAGAAACCATAATGATGGGAAAAACTTTTTTCATCAAAAATAAGTGCAGTTAAAGGAAGAGAACTTTATTTGAAATCTTCTCTGCTTAGTCACTGATGAACTTTGTATTTTATTTTATTGTAGAATGAAACTGTGGTCAGCATCCAGGTTTGATAGTTCTGTGATCCTCCTCTAAGCAGCCAAAATACCAGCCAAACCCACTCCTTTTTTCTCTGGACAGGAACAAAAGCTAAGACTCAGTAATTATAGCATAACCATACCATAAGTAGGACAAAAATTTGCTCTCATTAAAACAATATTTAAGAAACTAGCAAATAGTAAAGTCCTTACAGTCAGAGACAGGACCCCAAAGGCTCACAGAAAAAAACATCCTGCCACCCTTCATCTCCTCAAGGCCTCCAGACTCTAAAATTTTTCCTTATAAATCCCCTTCACTCCTAGTTATCCAACAAGATGGATCTAGCCTGTGGATTAAGCATTTGCTCAGAACTACTTCTCCCTCTAAGGCTGTAACAGCTCAAAGCTGTCAGCGACACTTGTCACCAAATATTCACTCTACTCAGAGCCAGAAATCCATTCGGTTTTAACAGTGGCCAGCAGCAGTTTGGGAATATTTCTCTGGGCACAAGGGCACTTTTCCCCAGCAGCTCTGCAGCCCATGGTGTCAAATAGTTTTTCCAAGCACCATGTTAAAGCCCAAAAAATACAATTTTCTTTTTCCATTTGTCTTGGTCCATTGCTCTGCCATGTAGTATTTCAGCCAAGTCTGCAGGAAGATTGTGAACTGGAGGTTTCAATGAAATTAAGATTTTTAAGCCCGAGGAGCAAATCATATAGTTAAAGGATGTGACAAGGGAATCATACCGCAGAGTCACAGAATATGTGGAGTTGAAGGGACCCACAAGGATCATTGAATGCAACTCCTGGCCCTGCACAGTACCATCCCCAAGAGTCACACCATGTGCCTGAGAGCATTGTCCAAATGCTTCTTGAATTCTGTCAGGCTTGGGGCTGTGACCACTTCCCTGGGGAGTCTGTTTCAGTGCCCAACCACCCTAAGGGTGAAGAACCTTTCCCTAATATCCAACTCAAACCTCCCCTGACACAAACTTCAGGCCTTTCCCTTGGATTCTGTCACTGGACATCCCAGACTCACCAAAGAGGAAAAAGGCCAAACCAAAATTAATTTCTCTTCTCCTTTTCACTAAAGGTGATAGATGTCTCAATCCTTAGCGTGTTATTTTTTTGGTTTTGGCAGTATGTCACTGCTCCCTAAAGAGTAGATTGGATATCTGTTCATAATGGCCACAACAATCCTGGAGTAAAGATCTTAGAGGAAATACAATGAGAATTCTTTCAGACTCAATCCTAACATTCATGACACCTTTTGCACCACATTTAGGAGAGAGAGAGAGGGACACCAGCTTCCAGCTGCAAAGCTGGAAAACAGATATTTCAGCTGCAGTGTGGACACAGGTGTGAGGACTTACAAGAGGAAAACAATGAAGTTTAAAGGAAACATTTGTCCAAGTAAATTGAAGGTGTGGTGATTGGTAGACAACAGATTTCTGACATCCTGGGAAATTCTTGCAAATGATACTGTGTCTATTAGGTCTGTAAGATTATTGTTAGCTTACGCCAGCTAATCTAGAAGTACTACATGATTTACTGAAAGCTGTTCCCAGGGGCAGCGCTCTGGGATGATTGCACAGCTCAGCCAGACCCATCAGGTTCATACAGTTACAACTCCCCTCCTTCTGGACAGAAGTCACATGAGTGGTGTCATCAGGTGTCAGGAGCTGTGTAAGAGAGAACTTGGTGACAGCTCTTATGCCTGAGAATAAGAAATCTCTGAAGCTTTTCACACCATCCTCACTTCCACCAAAAACCAGTCAGACCACAGCTGGGCAGAATGGTGACTTTATTTAAGGGAAAAGCAATTGCTTTCAGCTGTGTTTCATTTCTAAGGCTGTCCTCTCAAGGGACTTAACTAGAAACATGAATGAAAATCAAAGTGAAGTGTCTTGTGCAAGTCCTTGTAATGACAGGAACGGTGGTTGTTACCCAGCCCCAGAGGTGAAGCAGTGCTTGGAGGTGCTTCTCACATGGTAGGAGCAGTGATGGCAGTGGTGCCCACTCAAAACCATTCACACTGCTTTCTAGTCCTTCTCTCACCAGCAAGCATTGCCAGAGAAAGAGAGGCTGTCCTGCACACTGCCACAGACAGAGGAAGAGGCTTCCCTGGGCATTTCACAGTGCTCCAAACTGAAAGAGACATGGAAAAAAAAATCCTACAAAGTGTTTTTAAACAAATAAATTGACCAGGATCTGAAGAAAGATGGACTTACTTTTTTTTTTTTTTTTTTTTCCTTTTTCCCAGGAGAGTATTTAAATTTTTCCTTCCTGTGTCTAAATCTGTATGGCATTAAAATTGTTAACAGCTCCTGCCAGAAATTCTTGCACTGCAGGTGGCACAGAAATGTCAATTTTAATTCAGCATTATAAATTCAGTAAGAATTCTAAGCTCGTGTATGGGAGAATTTTTTCTTGTGGAAAGAATCAGCAAAGCTTGTATGTGGAAGAATAGTGTCAAGATGTGTACTATGGCCCAGAAAGTTAGTCTCTACCGTATATGTGTGATGTGTATGAATAAATATTACATATGTATATACATGCACACACAAAATTTATTTCCAACATTAAGGTCATCGTGTCACAGTCATTTACACTTCCAAGACTGGTTTAATCCTCTTGATGCTGTTTTTGTCAAGCCCCACAATGAACTTCAGAAACCATCAGTGCCAGATGAATGATGCCGTTCAACCAGTTTCCAAGATGAATTCAAATATTTATGTATGAGAGGAAAACTGAGATTCAAAGTCAGTTCCTAAATTACAAGATTTTAGATATTTCTTTTCATAAATAATCTGAACATTACTGCCAGAGAAGAAAACCAAAGGGGAACTGATAACCTCTGTTAGCATTTTGGACCTTTCCTTGATGCCACATTTGGCTGAGGATGATCATGAGAATTGCGAGGTGGGTTGAGTCAAGTTTCCACTACACAGGCAGTCTTTTTCCTAAAGCACTACGGGTCAGAATCCTCTTTAGTAGGTGGTTTTAGGCCAACTCAGGGCTGTAATGCAGAGCACTACAGAAAATCAGACTCAACACTTGACCTCAGGAATCCAAACCTGAGTGCTCTTCAGCACCTCCAGGGGCTGATGCAACTGTGAAATGAGTAATGAGTTTTCTTTAATGCATGGAACAGGACTTTTCCCATCAGTTTAAGTGGTTTATTCATGTGCACTAGACATTTTGTCTGCCAGTGCAGTCAATAACTGTAATCTCGAAGCGTGGCGCCTGCTGTGTGAAATGACGTGGTTTGAGCCTTGCCTGCCACCACACGCTTACCTGAACTCTGGGCTGCCAGGAGCATCTCTTTCAATCCTTTTCTATTCCTAGCCTTTGATTTTCTTTTATCAGCTTGTCTAAAAGAGCAAATGGCTTTGCTTCCTCTTCACAATGCTCCTTCCTACTTCATGTCTCCTTTCTTGGCTCAAGGGCCTCCCACAAGCTCTGACAGGAATTCACATATACTAAGAATTATTGCCCCAAGTCTTCTGCCTTCTCAGTCTTCGAGGGTGCAGTGGGCAGGGCGTGTGGCATGAGTCTGTGTGGGTGCTGCAGTCAGTATACCCAGAGCACTGGGTGGAAGTGCTCAAGATCTTCCCTCTTCTACTGGGCAAACAGGCAGCATCTCCAGCCCTGGTTTGAGCTTCATGTGACTGAATAGCACAATCTATGTGAAGGCTATTGTCAGTCTTGCACATCTCTTCCCTTTCTCCTTCCAGCTATAAACCCAAGATGACAAACCCAAGTGTCTTTCTTTTGAGCAATGAATTTACAAAAGCTCTTCTCTTTTTCCTGACAGTGACTCAGCCCTAGGGAAATAAAATAGTGCAAGTAAACATTGAAAATTAATTTTCAAATATCTTTAAAAATATGGTGAGCAGCAGATTTTTGGCAAATTTTTATTGTTTGTTGCATGCTACTCTGCTGTTTTCTTTACAGGGTAAAAGACTTGAATTGCAAATTAGCTACATGTCTGCAAACTTAGCATGCTCAGGTGGGAAACTCTTCCAGATGTGAGCCTTGGGGCTGTTCCAGAAAGTCCATTTTTGAATGTTCTACTCAGCTTGGAAGGCTTCATAGCATGTTAGGAATATTAAATAAAGAAAAACTCACTTATGCCTTGCTGAAGGCATCTCTGCCTTACAATCTACAGAGTGAGGCTGGGAGAGTTTATTGAGTCATTTTGTGAAATATGTAGGAATCCTGTTTTAGCTTTTTTGTTTGATTGCATCTGAATGGGTACAAAAAGTCACGAGGACCAGGAAGTAAAAAAAAAATTCACATGTCCACCTGCAATTTAAGTGGAGGCAGCATCTCATGCCAACAATTACAGCTTAACATAACATTTGCCATGCACTCGTATCTGTGAGTGCTTCAGCTAAGGGCTTGAGCATCAAAGCAGTGACTCAAAATCACACAAACAAATAGACCATATTCATAAATGGTTTATAATCCCATTGTGTAAAATGATTACTCCATTACACAGATGACCAGATGCTTTCATGAGTGAGCATCCCAGATGAGACAATTACCTTCTCCACAGTGCAAACTGACAGGCCTAATTCTGAGCTCAGGTTGGTTTAGACGTATATTTTTCAGTGCATGTCCCAATCAATGTCACCGACATCAGAATGAAGGTCTAGGTTCTTTTCTTTTTAATGTTTTAAAAAGTTTTGTATTAAAGTGATTGTAGAATATGCAGGCAAGATTATGCTTTGGGAATCACTAAAAACCTGCACCCCAGTTCTGCATCTCCAGGGACACTGTTACCACCAAAGCTGGTAACAGACTGTGAAACCAAATGATACA
The DNA here is from genome assembly GCA_013400675.1 of Oxylabes madagascariensis. NCBI lineage: Eukaryota > Metazoa > Chordata > Aves > Passeriformes > Timaliidae > Oxylabes > Oxylabes madagascariensis. Next base: position 6,047 of record VYZR01096639.1, read on the forward strand.
GAGTGGTCACAGGAAGAAACAACCATCTTCCACTCTGGTATTCACTTTCTTTAAAAGAGCAGCAAGACCTAGAAGGCCTGCTTGTCAAAAGACAAACCAGGGTGTCTGTTTTCAAACTGGTACATTTCAAAATCAAGACATTTCAGCACTGAACGAATGAACCCTGCAGCAGCCCGAACTCTAAAATGTGTTATTGCGTGCCTGGGGAGAAATGTTCATTCCCTGCTAGAATAAGTTGGTCTAACTTTAGCAAAGCAGCAAACATGAAAAAAAGAAAAACCTTTTTCCCTCTGAAATTGCAGCCTGAACACCAAACAAAAATCAACTTGAAGTCAAAGCTCTGAGGAAAATGGGTTTCATGTGGACTTTAACAAAAACTCTTCCTGCACACAACAAAATGAACATCACAATACTAGCTGTAACTGTTTATTTGAAGACTTAACCCTAAGTAAAGGCCAAGAAAATCGGGTGGTGAAATGGATGTGCTGTAGGAGAACTGCTGCCATCATTTACACAATGCTGTGCCTAAGATGGTTGTTAAAAAGAACAGCATTCGGAAGAATCAGGTAGACACATGGAACAGATTCCAAAAGCAAAAAAAAAAAAAGCAACTGTTGTGGCATTATATTTGATGCTTATTATGCTGTATTCAGCTTTGCTTTAATACTGCCTTATTTTACAAAGCACAGCACGCATTTTACTACTTCACCAAGCACGGACACACCTTTGCAGTAGCACGGGGCTGCCTGGGCAATACGCTGTGTAAAAGGCGTGTTTGAGCCCGGTCCCACACGCTGGTGACCTCCGGAATGAGCGCGGCCGGCAGAGCCTCAGGCCGAGCATCCCTGGGCTGCTCCTCGGGCGGGACCCCCGGCCGCGCTCAGGGCCACCGCACCGGCCCTCCTCATCAGCACCCGCACCCCCTCCGGGCAGGACAGCTTCCCTGTGCTCAACGCCTACCTTTTTTACTTTTTTTTTTTGCTTTTATAATCAAAGGATCAGAGAATAGTTTGGGTCAGAAGGGACTTTCAAAGGCGGTCTAGTCCATCCCCGGTGCAATGAGCAGGATCATCTTTAACGCGCTCAGGTTGCTCAGAGCCACATCCAGACCGGCCTTGGATGTTTTCAGGGATACGGCATCCACCACCTCTGGGCAACCTGTGCCAGTGCTTTGCCATCCTCATTGAAAACAAAACTTCCTTCTGTCTTCCATCTAAGGGCTTTAGTAAGGGCTGGAGTTAGGTACTGAGCAAACCTGTATTAGTCATAGTTTCGTGCCACTGCTGTGCTGACAAGGACTTGGGGGTGAAAAACACTTTACAGGCATGAACAAAGGTGGAAAAAGGAGGTGGGTGGGTGCAGGTATGGCTGGCTTCCTTTTGATGCCTTAAGGCATCAAGCGATGGCATCACTTTCCCTCATTTCTTAGGGGTGTTCCCAGGAGTCTGTGTTGGAGGGTTGCAGAGGGTCACCCCTCTGCAAGGGTTGCAGAGCTGGGTCATCCCTTGTGGGTGGTGGAGCACTGATCTTCCATCCCAGGAGCTGCAGTAATTCGCAATCTTTATTTAAAATATAAACTTTTTTTAGCGGAGTTCTCAGAAGATTTGGATAAGGATGTGAGATTCAGCACTGGAAATGAGGAGACACATTGATTTCTTCAGAAGTGAAAGGTTCAAAACCAGAATTCAGGCTGGTTGTCTGGCAATTCTGAGGGCACAAAGGATTTTATTCTCCCCACTCTGAAAATTTATGGAGAATAAACAGATAATCTATGCAACTGGAACAACCTCCCTCCATATACACACACTGCTGAATGTACAAACACTGGTCCCGTGTTTGAAAGGGGGCTTGCATTTTTAACTGTAACTATTGGTGAAACACAATGTTCTTCCTTCCCACTACAATTCTTGATTTGTTTATATCTCTGGGCTATGTCTGCTACCTGAACCCTGATACTATGTAAATAACATCAAATAAGTTGCCAGTCACCTAAAGACACAGGGTCTACAAAGGTTTATGCTTTGGCAGATCTTTATGCCTTGGCTGATTAATCACTTGAAAGCAGTGGCAGAGGCCAGTGATGATGCCAAGCTTAAGCATAAGTCTTTATTAGAACAGGACCTAGGATGGTCAGGGACATTATATAAATGCACTAAATAACCTTTTAGCCCACTGAGACAGAAATTTAACAGCACTGTTTGACTGAACACGTACAGAGTGCTTTGCAATAGAGAGATGACAATAGCATACTGGTGAAAAAGAGGAAGGCGTTGACCTTAAGTGTCTGTGAGAATCTGCAGATAAGTCCATGACTTGCAGCTTCTGAAGAAAACAGTATTTCAAACACAGGGCAAAATAAGCTGAACTCTGGCATCAGCAAAACAGAGATTAAATGCTTGAAAAGGCAAAAAGCCTTCACTGGCAGTTCAAAGGAAATAAGCTGGACAATAATCAAAATTTAGCTTGGCTGAATACAAAAAAGCATTACTGGAGTCTGGTACAACCTCTAAAAGACAAGTTTTCCAATTCCCTTTTTTAACAACTAGAGGGATCCAGGAGTTGTATTACAGCTGATCAGTTGTGGGGTTTTTGTTTGTTTGGTTTGGTTTGGTTTGGTTTGGTTTTTTGTTTTGTTTTGTTTTGTTTTGTTTTGTGGGGTTTTGTGGGGTTTTTTTGTTTGTTTGTTTTTTTTTAGGTGAGGCCAATAGAGAAATGTTAACATTCACATTGTTTGCAGCTTCATTGCTAAGTGAGTAGTTAATGAAGCAGTGAACTTCTGCAAATTCAAGCATCTGTGCACTACTGTGCTAACTAGATAGTATTTTCCAAATTGCTTAACTGCATGAGTGACTCCAAAGCAAGCTTGTGCTAAAGAGAATCACCTGGAATACTTTTTTCCATAGACCATGCTAGACATGCATAACAATTCATTTGGTGGTGCTCAGTTAATGTCTCATTCCTCCTTCATGAGTAGAGGTCCTGGCCCAAACTTGTTCATGCTCTCTGTGAGGCTTATGCAACTGCAGATAAAAGCCCTTCCTCACCAAAGTCACCATGGACAAAAATAAAGTTGTGCACCATCAGCATAAAGTGATAAGTACTAACAAGTGAAAGGAGACAGCTCAGAAGAAGAATAGTGTTTAAAAAGGGAAGAAGACAAAAGTCATCAAATAGATGCTCGTGGAAACCAGATTGAATCAGTGAGGCAAAGGATGTCTCCACAGTTATGAACTTCAGGGCATTTGTTTAGATGAGAGCATAAATCACCCAAGGCCCCCCCAACACCCTTAGGCTGAGATGCTTGTGGTCCATTTCACAATGCAGTACAGTAACCCTGCTGAAATAAGCCAAATAGACATAAATATTTCTGATCTATTAAGGGAATTTACTGTTCTAAAGATCTTCCCTTCAAACAGTCATGTCTCACTCTCTCATTCACACTGGCTGGTTGCTTTCTCTGGACAGCAGAGGTAGAAAAACAGTGTTTCTGGAGATGATTTTAATGATTATGGTGGTCTCTTTATTGTAACTACTCAAATGTAATCTCAAATACTCTTCAGTTTCACATGATTAGCAATAGCTGTTCAGAGAGTACAGGCTGACATATTAAGGTAATCCACAACAAGAAGAAAAGAAGTTCACACGAGGAACAGTGAGAACTAAACTCTCTAGATGGTCACTAAAACTACAGCCTTATGAAAGCTGCACCTAGGGGAACACAGATAGAAATAAAATGGAGATATATTCAGGTCATGCTTAGCTGATGAAGTAAGCCTTGCTTTATAACACGGTGAAAAGGTCAGTTTCAGGTCTGAGTTATGTACTCTGTTACTTCACATGGCAAGTACAGGTAGTTTTCACCGGAATACATACTGCCTGCCTTCTCCAGTATTCCCCATAATGGGAAAAGCCTTACTAGCCTTTGAAAAGAAACAGATTTTCAGTGATATTTACAACTACATCTATGGGCTATTTATGACTCAAGTGTAACTTCTGCTTTTCACTTCTAGCCACAGATGTGACTCTGCCAAGAGCCACTGCAGGAGAAGTTGGTTGGGAAAATGGATTATTAGAGACTGAGCACTTTGTGAGGAGTTAATGAAAGCATAGTGATAATGAATAAATATCACTTAAGGGCTGTCCCATTTCTTGACACTGTGTCAATTACACCAAGAACTGGTCAAGGAAATGTATTAGCCCAACTGGATTGGTGGGTAAGAGTGGGAAGAAAAACAGAGACCCCTACTGAATGAAGGAAAAATACAGCAGAGTATCTTATTTTCTTTTTTAAATTGCCACATACCAAAAAGAATAACAAACCCCAATTTCAGATAAACTTTTTTTTAGGTCAGCCTTCAAGGTTTTTCTCAGGCAAGAGAAAAATCAATATTTCAGTTTTGTTGTTCTCTTGTTACCGTTGCTTTTAGAGGCAAATCAATTTTAAATGAAAACAGTGCTCTCTTGAAATGCAAATAAGA